>VWZF01003468.1:166269-204484 GCA_013396755.1 Sclerurus mexicanus | reverse complement strand
GATAACCCCCCGACACAGCTGCCGGCCACGCCTGTGCTCAGCCCCGCCGTTACGGCTGCTCTGTGCATTGGGAGCTGCAAGATACAACCCCACAGGCCTCCCCGAGGATTATTTTTCAAAGCATTTAGTAATTGCAAATTCTAGCAGAACATAAAAATGTCACTTAGCAGAAGCCGCCTCCCCGCGCGCCCCGGCCCCGCCGCCGCGTCCTTTGCGGGGTAATGAAACACTTCATTCAAGAATTGGGAAATGTGCAAATTAGAACGTGTTAAATCCACTTTGCTTTATTTTTTTTTTTTTTTTTAGCTGGAAATCCTTTCTTCTCTGACAGCAAAGGGAGGCAGAAGGCTCAGGAATAATTTTATTTTTTTTTTAATCCTTTCCTTTTGGCTACTTGTAGAACTTTAACATCGTGCACCTACGCGAGCCCCGTGGCACCGCCGCTCCCACACCTCGCTAACGCTTTTCCCACTTGCAGGAATGGGATTACACCTACGTGCACAGCTTCTACCACTGTGCCTTGGCCATGGCCTTCGTGCTGCTGCTGCCCAAGGAGAACAAGAAGGCTGGGAGCGCCGGGACCCCCGCCAGGCTCGACTGCTCCACGCTCTGCTGCTGTGTCTGAGTCCCCCGGGCAAGCCGGGCACTCGTGTTTTCTGCTCCTGGGGCAGTGGAGGTGTTCAGCCAAAAAAAGGAAAATGCCTGCCCACTATGTTTTCCTCTGGCACACTGGCATATTTTCCCACCAGCTCTGTGCCTGTCCTGGGATTTTCTTCCCCGGAAAGTCTTCTGAGAAACCTCTTGTAGTGGAAGGTGTCCCTGCCTATGGCAGGGGGTTTGAGACAAGATGGGATTTAAGGTCCCTTCCAACTTAAACCATTCTGTGATCCACCTCTCCACTATCAGCCCTAGCAGAGGTTGCACTTCCAGTTTAGAACGTATCCATACTTCTCCCTGAAGGAGCACTCACCTGGGCTGCGACCTGTCCCCTGTCCCAAGAGACCCCTGCACTTCCAGGCTGTGTCACCTTCTCCTGGGCTGTCCCTTGCACTGACCTGGAAGGACCCGAATTGTCCCCTCCATGCAGGTTTTCCCAGCCTGAGCACACAAAGCTCTGTTTGCAAGACCCAATTAACAGAATTTGTATTTCTGTGAGATATTGACTATTCTATTTATGCATTCTCTTGATGTAAATAATATATACTAATACAGACTTTGCAAGTGTGCAATGCCAGCATTTCTTAAGCGGAGCAGGAAACTTTCGAGCTCCACTCAGCTCAGTGGAGGGCAGGTGCCAATTCCAAAGCAGGGCTCTGGGCATAGCCAGCACAGCCCCCCCAGCCTGGAGGGACCTGCAACATGGGGCACTTTGTCCTTCCGGACCTGCAGGCGCAGGCAGCAGGTGCCTCATTGGTATGGAAAGTACATGGAAAATTAGAGGCAGAGAAAAGAAGCTCCTGGAGGGGTGGGGAGGGTTGTAAGCCTCTAACATCTCCTCTAACAGACTATTTACTATAGCAGAAGTGTATGATTTATTTAGACTGTCTGGGAAAAACGCCAAGACTATATGTCATGGACAATTAGAGCAGTATTGATATACAGTGATGTCCACAGAAAGCCCACATTAAGCCTGGGTTCCTCTGGAAGAGAAATCCACCCCAGTCATTCATCAGAGCAACTTCCTGCGACGGGGCAACAACCAAAACTGAATGAGCTTCCAACGAAAATAAAAATGAATTATGAACCCCCAAGCATCCAAGAGTCACTGGCAAGTGGTGGCACAGCTGATGCAGCTGCACGCAGAGGCAGTGCTAGCAAGGAGCTTTCAAAGGGTTCCCCAGCACCTAAACCAACACAGCAAACCATTCCTTTCCAGCATCCAGCCCACAGCATGTTTACAAGATGCTCAAGGATTGCATGCAAGGCTTTCCCTGTTGCATGCACGCTACTAGAGTACTTTGACATGTGAGGACTTCTCAGGGTGTCCCCAGAAAACAGTCCCACGTGCTCTGACTCTGAATTCCTAGTTCAGAGTGCAAGAGGGTGCATACTGCTTCCCAAGGGTCACCCACATGGGCATCCCACAGCCCTGCTGGCTCTTGCTGTGCCACCCAAGCACATCTCTGGGTGTTCATCAACCCACATGCAAATGGTCAACGCTGACACTCCCCAGGAACCTGACCAGCAGTGCCAGCAGCCTCCATCACTCCACACACCCCTTGTGTGAGCCACTAATCAGAGGCACCCTGACCCCCACAGCTCATTTTGGGACTCTTTGTCCCCTCTTGGACTATGGTGACATGCATAGCCCTGCAGCAAGCGCTGGGAAACACAAGAAGCATAGGCATGGGGAGAGCCCCGTGTGGATCCAGCGCTGGGAGGAGGGCACTGGGTGACCGTAACACCTGACTGGGGCTGAGCAGGAGGGACCAAAGGTGGGCAAACCCCATGTAAATGAGGAGAGTATGTTACCTGAGTAAATGAAAACTCCCGCTCCCACCTGTATTCAGGTGCTACACCAAAAACTTCTCAAATGTGTATTGTGTACATAATGGCAGATGAGGTTCGCTTTGCCCTCTCTCCCTGCTGATGTGCTGCTCCAGCTGTGACAGCAATCCATCCCTTTGCACTCCAGTGCAGGACCAGCATCCGGCCTTGAGACAGAAACACACCTGGACACATCTGTAGGGTCCCTGTCGTGGCACAGCCCCGTGCTGGCAGCAGGGCCTGGCACCCCGGCACTTGGAGGAAGGTGAATTCACTATCCCGGGCAGGATATCCCCTGCAACACCAATGCAGGGAAATATTATAAACTTCTACAGCAATGTAGACAAAACAGTCTCTTGTAACCTTTTAGCGCTGCTGAGAGCTTTGCCTGTAAGAGCTCTTGAGCCCCTGCCAAAAATTCTGGCTGTTTTCATAAGAGTAGGTGTTTTCGTCTAAGGTGCAGTCTGAGTGCTGTGACCTTTGTCATGTCTGCTACTGAAATTTCCTGCTTCTCTGTTATTCTCTTCTTTGGTAAGACGATATGAAACCCAAAACTTTTATTGCCCCTTTTAAAGCGTCTTTATAGCTCCCCGTCTACTTCATATACTGTCTTATTCTCCAGCGCTGGGATATTACTTATGGGATCCGGGCTTGACGCTGCAAAAGGCATTTGGGTTTCACGAAGCCCAAACCGCCTGGGCTTCTTTAAGATCAGCAGGAGGGGGTGAAGAAAAAGAAGACAGAAAAAAGGAAAAAAGGAATGAGAGGGGAGGGACTGGGCTTTCTGCTCCAGAGACATCGGCATCTGCTCCCAGTGCAGCGGCAGAGAGCAGCGCCCAGGGCAGCAGAGCCCACCAGCCTCCCCTGCTCTCCCAGGCCTCCCCAGGCACAAAATGCCATTTGCTTTGTGTCTGGGTCAGCATGGGGTACCCACTGACCCCCTGAGGATGGCATTGCATGGCATCCTTTCCCATGCCTCCGTCCCCTGCCAGCTCTGCCCTGGAGCTGGCAGCTCAGATGTGGCCGGACACCGCAGCTGGTGCCAAATCCGGTGTGCAGCGACTGGGGCACGTCTGCCCTGGAGCCAGCACTGGGGGAGGCCAGCCCTGCTTGGGGGGCTCCCACGTACCCTGTTTCCCAACTCAGTTCCAGCATCAGGACAGACCACATGAAGGACATGTGTCCCTAGACAAGGGTTGATGCAAAGCCACAACAGCCGGGTGCTGGTGCCGAGGCTCCGTGTCGCCATCCCGCCCCTCGGGCTGTGAGGCATCACCTCCACTGGCCAGGGACTGTGGTGGCAGCGATCCCCCAGGACCTCACTCACTTCTGCACATTCCCCAGCACCCCCAGTGCAGGAGGAGCAGAGACCCAGCATGCCAGAGGGGAGAGGGCTGATGGAACTGTCCCCTCCAGGGGACACACATTCCCCCACACTTGCCTACAGCAGGGCTGGCTGAGAGGGGAATTAGGACCTACTCCTGCTGGAGGGGAGGCTTCCAGAGATGTCTAGTCAGGCTCAGCGCCAGCTAATCTTCCAGGCAAACTTGATCCAGATCCCTTTGGCTGCAGAAAGTGAAAAACTAGCCAGACCCAAACATTAAAGCCCCGTTTCTGCTGCCAGCTGCATGGGGCACTCCAGAAAATGCCTTATCACCATGTGATTTTGAAAGACGGTTTCAGGGTTTTTTTCCACATGCTGCTTTTCCCTCCTCACCCTCACACTGCTGTTCCTCCATGCATGTTGTGAGCCTGACCAGATTAACTCAGACCATGGGGCCAAGATTTTCCTTTTAACCACTTTGATGCCCACAGTCCAGGGAGATGCTATCCCACCAGAAAGTGCTGTTGCTCCATCCTGAGGCACATGGAGCTCATCAGGAGCAGTGATGGACAATCCAAAGAGATGCATCCACCAAGACTACCAGACAAATCCTGCTTCCTCCCTGCATTTGCCAAAGAAACCAAAGATTCCCCTGGAAATTTAAGAGTGGTGGTAGGGGCAGGAGCTCTGTGGGAGTCTCAGGGAGGTGTCTTGCCCTGAGGTTCAGGAGGTGTCTGTGCCTTGTGACAGGGATAAAGCAAGTCTCCAGAAGAAAAAGTCCCACACAGATGGGGCTCCACAACCCTGGAATGTAGTGCAGATGCACTATGAGAAGCCAGCCTTGTCCATCAGCCTGGAGAAAAGGGGAGATGGAAGCAACTACAGCATGTATTTGGGACCACTTGGTATTTCTCAGCTTCTTTCTAGCAATCCCAGCCCAAATAAACATCCTTTCTGGGTGTACAAATAAGGTCTCCTGCGCTTCTGAAAAGTCAGAAGGCACACAGGAAATGCAGGGTGGGATTTTCCACGGCTGGTGCTTCTCCGAAGCAGCACAGGGTGGAGTTAAGGCAGATGCAACCACAGGAGTCAGTAAAAGTGGTACCTCCTGCCGGGGTGCAAAGCAGCCTAACCCAGCACTAAGGAAAGAAAAACACATCGATGCATCAGGGTTTTGCTTAAAGTGCCATTCAGTGGTCCAGCAGGTTCCTCTTTCCTCTCACCAAGACTTCAAACCAAACTTTCCAGCCCCGCTGGCATGGGCAGGGCAGGCTGTCCCTGGCTCAGCAGCACTGGGGTATTTTTGGGGCACAGAGAAGCTCGGCTGCAGCCCCACAGATTGAGACACTCAGCTCTGGGGTATTTTTGGGGCACGGAGAAGCTCAGCTGCTGCCCCACAGACAGACCCATCCATTCAGCTCTGGGGTACTTTGGGGCACGGAGAAGTTCGGCTGCAGCCCCACAGACAGACCCATCCATTCAGCTCTGGGGTATTTTGGGGGCACGGAGAAGTTCGGCTGCAGCCCCACAGACAGGCTGAACCGTTCGGCTCCAAGAGGGGTCAAGCAGAGCCCCTCACAAGCCCGCAGGTGTCCGCTCCCCCCGGCAGCACCGGACACGGCTGCGGCCGTGGCCTCAACCCAAGGGGCCAAACCCCCAGTGCCAAGTCCCCGGTGCGGGGAAGGGCAGATGCGGAGCAGCCGGGATCGCTCGGCTCTTGCCGGGATGCTTTCACAGCTGCAAAATCCTGCTCCGGGTCCAGGTTCGGTGTCTCCAGCCTCCCCACTCCTCCGGCGGAGCGGTCCCAGGGAGCGGCGGTCCAAGGTTTTCGGTTTAGGCCAATCTCCCAGAAATTCTGTCATCATGCAGTGCATCACGCACACTCCCGGATCCGCATTACACAGAGGATGGCTCCGCTCCAGCGCCTCTTAAAGGCAGTGGAAAAACCCTCCCTCACTACGATGGGAGCTGGCTCAGGCCATATATGATCTGACAGATACCAGGGAGTTGTTTTAATCTGGGAGTATCTTGTGGCCCCAAAGTTTTCTCCTGGAGAAGGACAGGGCAGCGTGTCTGCAGAGCGGGCGCTCTCCTAAGAAAAGCTCCCAACCTTGCAACCGCCTTTCAATGAGCATTTAATGAACCATCGTTATCTGATCCATGTGCTCCAAATGCAAGGAAACCGCTCAGGTTTCCAGCTGCACACATCATCTGATGCTCATAAAACGAGCTGATGTGTCTGGGAAGCCCCAGACCCAAAGAAACATTATTTAAATGGGGGGAAAAAAAAGTCAATTATGTTTTAAAAACACCCGTGTGGGCAGACAGGGATGGTGGCAGCTCTCCCCTGCTTTCCTCTGGTTTTCCAGCAAAGCAAATGTTCACTGATAAAACTCAAAATCTCCTTATAAAGGCAGGATCATTTTGCCTGTAAAAGGGAAGGTTTGGGTGAAGTTTTACACACGTCTCTATTCTCTTTATGTCTTTATTTGCATTTCCATTTTCACAGTAGTTGAGCTAATCTGAATGGAGCAGGAGAGAGGGTCCAGGTTATAACCAAAGTATCAGGTAGCACCTTCACATCTGGAAGGGATTTTGACACAACTTCTCCCAGACTGTTACAGACAGTTTAAAAGCAAAATCTGATAAATAGCAAATGTTTAACAAGTCAATAGGAAGCTGCATTTGCAAGAACATGTGGCTCTAACTGGTCTAGCACTGCTGCATTGCCAAGGCCCTTCAAACGCATCCGCACAAATACCTGCAGCACATGGTGAGGGGCTGCCACGGCTCTGCCTGGTCCCAGTCTCAGTTACACAGGGAAGGATTAAACACAGATGTGTCTTTGTATGGCCAGACATCTCCAACCTTCAAAGCCTGAGAGGGTCCTGAGCCTCTCTGCTTTGGTGGTAAGCAACATGCTGCTCCTTCCCAGCCTAAACCGAGCCCCATTCATTTTCTGTGAGCCCCCAGCCTCGTGTTTAACGTGGGAAGGGGATACAGGGAGCTGAACAGCTCAGGAAACAAAACTGCAGACCTCCTGACATGCTGGGCACCATTACCCCTGGCACAGGAGGTTTTGAGGCTGCATTGGCTGATGAGGATCCACTCAGGCCACCGAAACAATGTTTTGCATAGTTTAGGATCCATGAGAGCCCCAATCCACAAGTCAGAGGCATCTGCACCTTTGAAAATCCTTTTCCACCCCTTGGGAGCTGCAGCCTCCTTGGGACAGAGGTCACTGGCCACCCAGACAATGCTCTCCTGAGGAAAAGTGCCACAGCAAGCAAAACATCCCGACATGAAAGCTCCTGCAGTTTTGCAACCCTGCCTGGTTTGGGGAGACTTCATACCCAAAATGTGGGAAGAGGCATTAAAATCGACAGAATTATGCAAGGAAGGGGGAGCAAAGGGGGAGACAGAGGAGTAAAAAGTGACCAGGAAAACCACCAGAAACCCTCCAGGATGCCTGCCTATACTTAAAGATAATGTGTCCAGCCCTCTTGCCAAGTCCCACTCATTTGGAGCTGGGCTCATGTTTTGGATTAATTTTAAGGCAGTTCCTGAAGCATCTCACTCGCACAGGGAAGAATTTTTGCCTCCTTGGCCAAGGTGACCTCTTAAAAAATCTCACTCACTATTTTTCAACCTCTCACTCATTTAAAATTGTCATCGCCCGGGTGCTGTGGGGCACTCGGTGCAGACAGTTCGTATTCTGGCACTCACCAGCCCTGGAGCATCCTGGGGAGGGGCTGGGTGTGAGGATGGGGGTCGGGGGTATTTCTCTGCAAGACAGTGAGCATCCCCTCTCCTGTGAGCATCACTTGACTGAGCACTCAGAGCAGAAATCGCCCTTCCTGGACACCCAAGATACTCCAGATTGTGGGCTGGTTGAATTTTCCATAGAAACCAGTCAGATACTCATTTTTTTTAACTAAAATATTGTGTAAACACATCCATGTGTTCAAACAGTGCCTTTGTTTGAGGAATTAAATAACAAATATTGTCCCAAAACTGTCAAATATTGTGACTGTTCAATTGCACGTGGGTTTTCCTCTCAGTTCTTTGCTCAGAGCTGCCCCAGAAGGAGCTACCACAAGGTATGTCCCCCTTGCTCAGTCTCTGTGAGAAGGATGAACCCAAGAGGTGCCATCCCCAGCTCCCACCCACAACTCAGGGAGAGTTTTGAAGCAGAAACATGAGAATGGTCACTCCCAAAACCACCACCCAGCCCACCTTCTCACTCAGGCATCCCCAGCATCCTAATCACCCTGGAATCCCAAGCATGTCCACGAAGGGACATCAGATGCTTCCCATTTAGCTTCAACATTTGCAAAATGCTCAGCCACTGACTCACGGAGGGCTGGGGCAGCCACAGTACTGAGCTGCCCTCACTGCACCGTGGCAGGATTGGGTCTGCCACCCCAGAGGGGTGTTTGGCAAAAAATAGGGATTTTTGGAAACCAAGCATCCCTTGGTACCATGCAGCAATCCTGGTACACCCAGGGTGCTCCAGGTGAGCAGGATGTGGGACATGGAAGTTGCTGTTTTCTGTGGGTGATCCCAGATGCCACACTTGGGGTTTAAGGGAGCAATGGGAGCAACGGAGGGGAAAAGCACCATGTAAGAGGGACTGGGAAGGGGCAGCTGCGGGGGCAGCACAGTGTGGGGCTGCAGATGGTGCAGAAGGGGAGTCCAGGGGCTACAGGCTGTCAGGAAACACTAGGGATGCAAGAGGCTCTGCTGCTGCTTGGGCTGTTGGGAGCAGAACAGGTAGGGCCAGATACTTTCTTCCCCTCACACCTTGAGTCCTGAAGATCCAGTGACAACACTTGGAGTTAGCAGTGCTCAGAAATCACCCAATTGGCTGAAAATGTAAAAATCACAAGATCTCACTGATCCCTGGATCCAAAGTTGCCACACGCAGCATGAGCACATCTGCCCTGTGGCAGCTCTGGTGTGTTAGCATCCTTTAGGTCCCAGGGGAACCAAGGCACACAGAGGTAGCCATAAAAATGAGACAGACATTTGGGGTTTCAGTTAGGCAAATTTCCTCCAACCAGCAAGGAAAGTTGAGCATGGGTTTGGCTGGATTTGGGAGATGAAGTTTTAGGAAAGCTCCATTTTTACTTAAACCCGTTCAACCAGCCATCCTATAACCTCATCCCACGAGGGGAACGCAGAACCTCAAGGTGCCTCTTGTGCAATAGATGCTGCTCCCTACCCCAGCAGGTCTGGGATAGTGCTCAGAGTTTTGCTCCATCCCTGTTCAGGCTAAAGGAGAGACCACACACAAAACAGTTTCAGGATGCCAGCAGCTGTGCACAAAGCATTTGGTTTACATTAATTATGTCTGGACAAAAAAAATAAAAGGGGGAGAGAAGGAGAGCGAGTGGAGAAGACAAGAGGGATGGAAGGAGGCTTCTGCATTGTCCTGATAAGATCTGTTGAGATCCCATGTGCAGATGACAGCACATGTTGGGTGTCTTAACACCTCCTGCCGCCCAGAGCAGTCTGGTCCTGCCCTGATGGCTCCTGTGAACACCTTGGGGAATGCAGGACACAAAAACAGCCTTTGATGCTCTCCAAGACCCCTGCGGGACCCTGTCCCCTGAGCTTTGCTCCTCGCTCTGCTTCCCTCTCTGTCCTTCTCTAATAGTCCCTAGAAAGACCAAGGAAGGTAAAGCAAATGCTGCTGCTGGCAGGGATTGATGCTGGCAGGTATCAGGATGGGAAGCAGCGCACAAGAGGGGAGAGTAAATGAAATATGGATGAGGCAAACGGTAAGTGGAGTCATTAAAAACCAGAAAAGTCCCCTTTGTTTTGCAGCAGCACAGAAACCCCAGCAGCAGGTGAATGAAACCCTTCACTGTGTCCTGTCTGGAGAGCTCTGTGGGCAGTGGGGACTCTTCAGGGTCAGGAACTGCCACCCCCAAGGGATGGATGTCCTATGTGGTTTTCCTTCCTCTCCCCAAAGGCAAAAGAGCCTGGGGAGGTGCATGCTCAGCCTGCCTCGCCTCATGCTTGAGCAGCCAGGAATCTGACTGGATTGATCGGATCTCCACGAAGTAAAGCCCATCATGAAGGGTCCACAACGTTGCTTATAATGGAAAGGGGGAATCATGGTTCCCACCTTGGACCACCTGCTGTGGCGGGCTGGGCTGCACCAGCATCACCCCACTGGCCCAGCTCTGAGCTCACGAGCACGCAGGGGGTGGGACACCCAGCCCTGAGCCCTCGACAGCAAACATCTGCCCACAGCAACTGGGATGAGGGGCTACAATAATCTGCCTGTGACCTGCACCCCTTCCATGTGCTGCACATCCCCATCCCACGCAGCCTCCCTGGGCTCTGTATGCCCACTAGCACTCCAGCAGACCCTGACCAAGGACCTTGGTGTGCCAGGAGCTGCACGAATCTGAAATACATTCCCATTTCTCCAGACCCAGCAGTGTGCAGCCACCCAGTCAGGTCCTGCTCCAAAACAAGCGAGGAGCACTCTCAGGTCACAGCATCGCCAAGCACAGGCAGCTGGCAAGGGTTTTGCTGCCACATTTCCCACAGCCATCCATCCCAGGGGAGCACAGTGGTCGAGCCCACCACCGGCAGCAGCTGCCCCTTCCCAAAATCTGCTCCTCTTCGAGGCTGCCTTGCTGCTCAATGAACTTCTGCGCTGCAGCAGCACCGTCTCCATGCAGTGTCTCAGGGGGCCCAGCCTGCACACGCCAGAAGCTGGACTGACCCATGTCAGAGGTGATTAATTTATCAGGCTTTTGGCACCCACCAGTCCCCGCCAGAAAAACAATATCCCAAATTCCAGGCCCTCCTGCCCAGCAGATGTGTCTGCGGCGAGGGCGACCGTTCCAGCCCGTCTCGCAGAAGCCGCCGCGGGGATGCAGCACCCGGGGCTCGTGTTGTTGGGCTGCTTCCCCATCCCCGCTGTGAATCCATGGGAAAACCTTCCATGGGAGGAAAAACCCAGGGGGTTTGTGCTGGGCTGCTGTCCCAGTGGTCCAGTGTCTCACGCTGTGTAGGTGTCCGTGCTGTCAGGCCACCGAGGAGAACCAGGACGGGTGCACAGCTGGGGAAAGCGGCGGGTGCTGGGATGCCACCCCTCTGAGCCCTTGCATCCCGAGGAGGAGCAGCACCATCCTGTCACAGCACTCAGCAGCCCTTGGAGCTGCCTGGCGTCGGGAACGTGTCTGGGTTTGAATCAAGCAAGCACTGATTAAGGCCTAATTAAATTAGCATTAATCTGTATCATGAGGAAAACACGCCAGGCCTTGAAGGGATAGATTAACAAAGTTGTTATCGTTAGCAGCCAGGGTCAGAGGACAGGGGTGGGGCGCAGCATCACTGCAGATGCTTGTTGAGCCCTGCAGCTCGTCCTCCCCACCTCTTTCAGGGGGTTAAGGCAAGAAATCAAGAGGGCAGTGATATCATTCAGATGCTGCAGAGCACTTGGATGTCAGGCAGCCAAGAAACAGGAGATTTTTCTTCCTCTCCCCCAACCCCACCACCTCCCCCGGGTTTTGGAGGAGGGATGGGAGCCCGCTGGAGCACAGGAGGAGCCAGCCCCTCTGCCTCCCAGCACTGGCCACGGGGAGACCTGGTGCCCTGACGTCAGGGTGAGGGTTGGAGAGGGGGGGACATGGGCAAACAGCCTCTCACTTATCCCAAAAGGTCACCAAGTGCCTTGGAAGAGGCTGGAGCTGGATCCCCTCGGTCCAGAGGAGGCCAGCGTCTCCTCGAAGGAGAGGTTTCACAATTCATCTCATTTGTTCGCTGTGGCATTTTCATCACGGTAGTTCGACTTATGCAATTACATAAAAAACATCTAATGAAATCTCGGTGACACAAAACATGAACGTTTATATTGGCCTCCCCGTGCCGCGGAGTTGATCTTGGCCGGGGTGTCCAGACAGACATTCTGCATTCTTCAGAGATTAAGCACTGAAATGCTCCGGAGAAACCCAGCTGCCCGCTCCCCCTGCAGCCGAGCCGCTAATTCCAACCACATGCTCGCCGGCCGGGAAGAGGGAACACGTACCTTACACACACACACACAGACACTGGTACCACTGGGACCCAGCCCAGCACCTCCAGCACCCCCAGCACCCCCTGGCTGCATCTCGATCACCACGGGCACACATGGATCTCGTAAATAAACAGCACAGCAAACGTGATTAGCTTGGTACAAATAAGGTCCTGCAGCGGAATTTTTATGGAAATAAGAGGAGCAATGGGAAACCTCGAGTTACCCAGAGCACCTGAGCCCGACCCCGTGGCAGTGATGCCACTGCTGTCCACGCTGCATCTCGCTGGGTTATCAGCCTGGGAGATCAGGCCCCAGTCAAACTCAATGAGCCCATGAGGCTCTGGGTAATGAAACCCTCATCCTGGTTTGGTTCCCACCTCCCTTCTTCAAAAATTCCTCTGTCTCCCATTAAAATTAAGCTGGTCTTTAAACAAAGGGAAAAGAAGGGGAGGATAAGGTGTGGAGGGCAGGGACTTTGTCCTTGACAGTGCACGGGAAGCTGAGCAAGGAACCACAGTCCTTCCAGAGGTGGGGATGGGATGGGGATGAGAGGAGTAGACACTCCATCCTGATGCTGCCCATATCACCCATCACAAATGAGTGAGCTTTGAGCTGCCCCAGAGCCATGACCAGGTGCCACTGGTTGATGCCACTTTTGGGTGGCCACAATACTGATGATCAGAGTCACCTCTCTGGCACCCCCAGAGCACATCCCACCACGAATCTCTGCTTCCACCACAGCCATTCCTGTGTTTTACGCCTCGGTGCTGTGATTCTGCAGCAAATCCCCATCCCAGTGCCCGCTGCAGCCTGGGAAATGCAGCTCATCCATGGACATGCTGTCCAGAAAGACACCTGTCGTGACGGGTGATATCCAGGTGACACCACCAAAGCAAAAACCACTGCAGTACTGTTTGCAGTGCTCCAAACCCTGGGCAAGCCCTCACTGCTCTCATGGGGCAAAGTGGGGCAAACCCCAGCCAGCACCAGCTCAGGCCACTGGCAATTCCCCAAATACAGGTCAGTTCAGAGAGAGGGACCAGCACCAGCTCAGGGGTCCAGATGTGGCCACCATGCTCCTGCCCTGCACCACTGGCTGCAGCTGGAGCTCTTGAAAAGCCCCAAACTGTCCCTTTTGTGAGGACAGGGGGATCCGAAGCACAAAACCCACCAGGGAACCCACCAACCCCATTGCCCCCAACCCGCCCCATGCCAGTGCCCTGGTTTTAAGGGCAGAACATTTTTGACATACTACAAACCATCAGCAAAACAAGATGTCAGGGCTGTAACTGCTGCTGGCATGGGTCCTGCCGGGGCGTGGGAGGGATCCAGGAATAACAAGGGGGGGTCCAGTGAGCAGCAGCAGCCCCCCCATCCTGAGTTGTGGCCGCAGCTCCGGCCCCGCGGGCGCATCGGCCGCCTGCCCACGTGGGATATCTGCAAAGGCTTGGGCTTCATCGCCCTGCACGGAAGGAGGAGGAAAGACCGGAGCAGGGAAGAGAGAGGGAGAGAAAGGAGAGAGAGGAAAAATAGCCCCTTATTCCACTTTCATCAAGGAAGCATCCAGCCGTCCAAAAAATTTAATGTCATATTTTAGCAAGAAAAACAGC
This sequence comes from Sclerurus mexicanus, assembly GCA_013396755.1. Lineage (NCBI taxonomy): Eukaryota > Metazoa > Chordata > Aves > Passeriformes > Furnariidae > Sclerurus > Sclerurus mexicanus. The sequence continues at coordinate 191,025 of VWZF01003468.1, read as the reverse complement.
TGTTGTGGTACTTTAAGGCCCAGCATATTTTGGCCAGAGCTGCATGTTGTGGATATTGGCTGAGTCAAGGTTAGCTGTTAAACGGCAGAAATTCTAGACCCATATGAAGAAACATCGCGTTCCTCTATATTCAGATAATATTTACTTCCAAGCCTGTTTTGTTTTGTTTTCTTCTCCCTCCTGGAGCGGGGCCTGGCCCTGGGGCTGTGGCTGCCCTTGGCATCGCTGTTCCCTGGGCAGGACACAGCAGTTTGGAGGCGATGGAAGAAACGGGAAAAGCAGGGGAGGCTCTGCCTGGCACCTCCATCTTGAGATTCACCCTGTGATTTTCAGCCCTGCCTGGCTTTGAGCCATGCCTTGGGCACAGGGAGAGACAGGAGGGCAGGAGCTGGGGTGGGAGGTGATGGGTCCATCCTGGCAGCACAGGCACTGGGGGGGAGGTCAGGAGGTCGGTCTGCAGCGAGGATGGGGACGCATGAGATCCCTGAGTCAGCCTTCTATTCCTCCCAGGGGGCAACAAATCCATGGCAGGCAAAGCAGGACGAAGTGGGGATGAGCTTTGGTGCCATCACTCCCCCTCCAATAGGAGGGGCAGCTCTACCCTGGCTGAGGTGCCAATGCATCTACAAACCCCCCAGTATTCACCTCACAAAAATTAAGTGCAATTTCAATAGGGTGTTTCGCAGCTTTATCTTTTCATAACTCTATTCTGTTAGAGCAAATCTACTTTTTTTAAGGTGTCACCCCTTAAACACCTGTATCTAAGGCTGGCCCCCAAACTGGCCATTCCCAGGCTGACAGGGGACAGGCCAGTCCTCCCCCCAAAATGTCTTTGTGCGATGGCTCCTTCCAGCTCCCACCTGTGCTGTGAGAGCAAACAGAGATACCAGGGCAAGAAACACGGGGCCGAGGGTGCAATTATACTGGAAATGAAACCTCCAAAATCCAAGCACATTGACACGAAGCTCCCCAGCTCCCCAGCCCTGCGCTGAGCACTCTGCCACCCAGGCTGGAAATGACTCATCTTCTCGTAAAGCTGGTTTGCTAAGGAAGAAAGAAAAGCCCTTGCCCCGAAACAATTCCTCTGTGCTTGCCAAGCTCTGCAGGAGCAATCCACGCTGTCTCTGCTTCTCCGGAGCACCCGGTGCCAGTGTCCCCCCACCACGGTGCCACCTTTGGAGCTGAACCCCCGTTCCCGCTGCAGCACTGGGGTTTTCCCCTCCACTTCTTGCCCCGTCCCATGCCATACCCCGAACACAGAGCCACCAAACACAGCCCTGCATGGATCACTCACCCCAGACGTTCGGATAAGGAAAGCTGCGGGCGAAAAAAATAAAGGGGGGGAAAAAAAAGGATAAAAAAAAGTCCAAGGTGGAACCGCAATGTTTATAAAATGGGTCACTGAATTATACATAAAAATATTTTCCTTGTGGATGCAATTACTTCCTGGACTTGTTATTCCACAGATGCTTAAGTTCGCCTCAAGCAACTCCAATAAATGCTTTACAGTCTGCTAGATCAACAGTAGCAGCGCTGGAGCGGATTGAGCAGCGCTGGTTCAAATTTGTCAGAAAACCACACAGTGTTTTCATGCGCACGTTTTAGAAACCCAAACAAAATGATTCCCAACCGTCGTGCTCCCTTTCCCTACGCTTTTAATGGGTTTCACATGAGCTCCTCCAGACACGGGCAGAGCCCCAGGGGCTCAGGGCACCCAAAAGCTCCAGGGAGCTCCCAGGAGGACACAGGGACCGAGCTAGGGTGACACCTCTCATCACTGCTCCTTCTTGCTCCCGTATTCTCCCGTCTCATCCTCCTGCAAGGTCTGGCTCACCCGTTAGGTACCCGGGGGCAGTGGGATGTATAACTGGCTTAGGAGGCTTTCCCAAGGGAAATTAATTTCGGGAGCAAGGGGTCACCCCTACCTGCCGCGGCGGCTGAGGGCGGGTGAGGGAGAGTTCAGGGGCTGGAAGGGACACGCGGCCTGTGGGGTTTAAAAGTGCAATGATAAAATCCCAAAGGAGCTGCAGCAAAGAACTTGGACACACACACGAGCTGGGGGGGCAGGAAAGGAGCTGAGGCCATGGCTGGATGGTTCCCATGTAGGCACAGGATGGGTGTAAGTCTCCCTCCATGGCAGGGACAAGTATTTCAGTTTTTTCTCCTCTATCCATTCACAAAACTCAGAGAAACTCAAGGTCATGAAGACGCTTAAAGATTCTTTTTAATGCATGTAGGGCTTGTCCCAAAGACCCCTGAATAAAATTCTGGTCCATCCGGTGCATCTTGAGCTCCAAAAACCTTCAATTTCCTTCTGTTTAAGAGCAATTGAAGGTGTTTAGTGTCTCTTTCAATGACCTCAAGTGAGAAAGCCATTTAGGGCTGGGGTGCTGAGGACACCCCAGGATCAGTGGGCAGAGCACTGTTATGCCAAGAAGATACATTAAGGTCTGTCCAGGAATATTCCAGATTTTTTCCAGGACTGACAGGTGGCTGTAACAAGATTATCCTGTTTACAGATCACCAGCGGAGCAGAAACATGCTTTCAGGTCTCTGCTTTCACTCCAAATTTCATCCACGAGATTTTCTGGATAAATGGGTTAGAAGGTGCCTGCAAAAATGAGCTTATAAAAAAACTCCTTTTCTCCTGCTTTGGGGACACAGCTGCCTGTCCTTCCCTCTGCTGTGGGAATCCCAGCTCATCTTTGCCTTTTTATAGGCTGCTGCAGCAACCCTGCTACTCTTCCGTGCTTCTCTGCCAGTGGCCAGGGATCGATGGCAGCAGGACACCAACCTGCCCATGGCAATGTCACAGCTCCAGTGGGGACTTGGCCTTGTCCCCATCCATTATCCCATGGAGAGCCAGTGCTTGCAGGCTCCCAGCAGGTGATGAACAGCATGGAAGTGTCACGGGACCAGAAAGAACATCACCCTCCTCGGCAAGGGCACCCACAGGCTGCAAGCTCAGAACTCCCAGGGAGCCAAATCATTTAGGAACAATCCCCACCTCACCACCACAGACTGAAAATACTTTGCCAAAGGGAAGGAGACAGGTTTCTCTCTGTCCTCATTCTCAGACCCTGGATAGGGACAGGGACACGTCCCAATAGCTGCACATGGGGCAGCACAACCAGCCCAGTGCTGCCCACCTGAGGTTGAACCAAGGGTCCTGCAGGGAGCACATTGGCATTTTTATTTGGTATTAGGTCCCAATGCATCTTAATTTTCAATTCAACTGCTGTTGAAAAGAAACATAAACTAAAACAAGCCCCAGTGGTGTGGAGGGAGAGAGGGAGAAGGTAGCTCTGGGTCTGCCCAAAGACCCAAATCAGCCACAAAAAAAAGTTAACATTCCTGTGTTGGATCCTGGCCAGGGGATGGAGGAATTCAGGAGACATGGATGCAGCCACTGGCAAACAGGTGTGGGGTCTGTGGGTCTCAGGGCAAAACCCAAGGGAAATGGCTGTGGCCGAGGGTAGGAAAAGCACAGGCCTTGCACCTCGCTCCTGGGGATGGTCCTGACAGGCTTTTAAATGCCACGAGCATTTTTTCTTTCCAAGGCAAAACAACTGGGAAATCCCACACAAAAGGTGACCCATAGAATGTAGGATTTCACTGCGACTGGGCACCATCCAACTCCAGGTCTCCAAGCCAGTGGTGCCCAGGTTGGAAGAGCCAGATCCTGTGTCATTTGCTGTGACCTGGGGGTGATGGGCAGGACAGTGAAGGGGCAGGTGCTCCCTTGGGGGGAAGCACAACATCCCACAGAGCATCCCTGGTACCCAGCGCAAGCCCTGGCTGCAAACGTGCACCAGCTCAGGTGCCCCCCAACTCCAGGCATGCCATGGGCTCACTGCAGACCCCAGTACCCCACTGCAGACCCCCAACACCCCACACAGCCCCAGCCCAAGCTCTTCCTGGTGGCTGGCACAGTTCAACCACGCTGGCCCATGCCCTGGCATCCTCCAGCCACCCCAGCCCTCCTGATTTTGCCATTTTCCGGGCTCTGGAGGCAGCGAGTCGTGCTCTGCGCCGGCGAGGGCTCCAATCTGTTCCTCATTAGGAGGGGCAGACAGCCCAGCGCGGGAGTCTGAGCCCTAATCTCCTTTCCAGTTGGTATCCGTCAGCAGATGTACAGCGAGTGGTGGGATATTTCAGCGGGCATGTGTGGGACAGAGCCATTGGGGGGGTTTTTCCAGCTGGGGGGATGGATAAAACGCCATGGCTCGAGCCGAGGCTTCGCTGGACGGCAGGTCCCGGCAGCAGCTCGGCTGCCAACTCTGCTCCACCGGCACAGGGGTTTGTTTTACCAAGGTCTTTGTTGGAAGAAGCGGTGATGAAGTTAACAGCCTCTGAGCCATAATTGGCTCACATTAAGTCAAGGAAATGATATGTTTTGTTTTGCCCTTTTTTTTCTTTTGCCTTTTTAAATCATATTAAACAGGCAAAAAACCCACACAAGAGCCAAGGAAGGAGCAGGCAGCAGCCCTCAGGAATTTCAGGGGGAAGGTTTGCATCCCGAGTGTAAAGAAATGTAGTCCTTGCCATCAAAGAAAGAGTAACTTCACTTCAAAATACCCTGCAGAAATGGGCAAGAATGGGATCCAAAAACACCCAGGTTGTGGCATTGCAACAGGCGCTCCTCCGAAGCTGAACTTCAACTGCATACACCATAAAAAAAAGATTTCTTTAAAGAATTCTTCTTGAAAGTAATTGTATATATCTTGCCACCTTTCAACTAACACAGAGTGTCAAAAACCTTATTGGTGCCTCTGGAAGTACAGGATATTTCGGAAATGAAACTTTCTTGTGATTGTTCTTAAAATTTGTTTTTAGCCCCTGTGGCTACAGCCTGGATGTGAGCTGTCGGGTGAGGGCAGAACCCTCCTCCCAAGGTCACAGGAGGAGATAACACCAGCCCCTCAAGCCTCCCCTGGAGACATCCCTGCAGGGCTCAGCTGGATTCCCATGGATGCTGCTGCAGTCACTGTCCTGTGCTCACCTGTCCTGCCTCAGCACCGGGGCACTGAGAGCCATCAGGGCTCATCCCAGCTGGAGGCAGCCACATCCCAGCTCATCCTGCCCAGTGCTGGCTTCGGTGGGAAATCTGAGCTGTTTCCCAGGACTGACCCACCCAAAAGCACAGCATCCCTGTGGATGATTAACCCTGCTTTCATGCAGCACCACTGCACAGGTGACCCCAACCCCAGCACCCAAGCAAGGCAAGGCACAGATCCAAGGGGTACAAGGACAACTGGGGGCCAGCTCTGAGCACTGATGGCTGAATCCCTTCCTCTCTCAGGAGCCACCACAGCCCTGGCAAATTCAGGCTCCAGAAGAGTGTGGCCCTGTGCTGTCCTGACACTGCTCACACCCAAACGCTGCCATAGAAGACGCAGTAAGAGACAAAGCCACCACATGGCATGGGAAGGGCTGGAAAACCCATTTCACCTTTTGATCCACTGTCTCAGTTTCACTTTTACCCGGTCAGAAGATTTCACGTGATCTGGAAAAAAAGCCCCACAACAGGTAAAAATATCCCACTTGTGGTAAATCCCCCTCCCAGCTGAAGGTCACACACGTGTCTTCCAGCTCATCCCAGCTCCCAGGTCAGCCAGGTTGGAAGCGGGACACCGAAACCACTCACTCTAAGCATGGGGAGATGAACAACTCTTCCATCTGCATAGCAACCAGGAAATCCCCCAAATTCAACTATTTTCTGACTTATAAACAACAAAAAACCCCAAATACCCCCAAGGGTAAATTCTAATTTTCCTTGGAAATGTCATTTCCAAACAGCACATGAGAAATCACGCTCTGACCCAGCCTTGCTGACAGGCAAATATTTATCCCCACAAAATTTCCACATAAACCCATCACTTTTGTCAGTAGGTCTGGACAGGGGGAGCAGAGTGGGAAGGCAGCAAGAGGGGAGCCAGGAGGCACAGGGAGCAGCATCCCAGCCCAGGGACCCGAGTCAGAGCCACGGGCACTGCAAGCCCCTCGCACAGATCCCTGCAAACACGGCCGGGCTCCTCCACACCCACTCAGAGGCAAGATGCAGCCTTTTCCAACGCACTCATAGCAAGTAGCTAATATTTTTTCAAAACTAGTAGTACCTTTTTTTCCAATACATTAAACCCATACCAGCCTCTGCTCCCAAACCCCGCAGCACTCCATCATTCAGCTCCGTGGCGGAGCGGAGAGGATCCTGTCTGACACACATTTCTCAGTCTATTAGGCAGAGTTATTCCTTTGCTCTGTGTTTTGATACTTACAAAGCCATTACCATCCCTCGCATGCACATTCATCATCGGGCCTTCAAACTCCAGAAAGTCCCAAAAAACTATTTTCCACTCACCATGCAGCCTGCCAGGCTCTGTTCTTCTACTCTGCGTTCCTTCATCCATCGAAAGACATTTCAGCAAGTTCAGAGTCCAACAAAATAAACAGATGGCAGCCTGAAAGGTGGTGATTTTCTTCTCTGCAGGGGGAGTGGGGTGAGGGATACAGCCAGGGAAGAGCTGAATTCTGTCTGCCTGGTTGGAAAAGCTAACCTGAGCTCCTGATGCCCACCAGGAGCTGGGGGTGCAGACACTGTTCTGCAAAGCCATGGGGTCTTGGAAAGCTGTGTGGGGAGCAGCCACAGATGCCTCTTGGGCTCAGAGTCCCCCAGTTCCACCAGCACCACACCTCAGGGGTGCATCCAGTGCTGTGCCAGCCCCCATCAAGCACCCACCCTCCATCCATGTGCCCCAAGCAGTCACCAGCTGCCCCCTGCACAGCTCTAGAGACATGGCATAGCTGTTTTGCAGAAAGATGGTTCACCATCGTACCTCTGCACTGCCCTGATGGCTCCCCATCCCCAAAATCACCCACATGCACCCACAGAGCAGCACCATGCTGCAAAACACCGGCTCTGCTCCAGCCTCAGGGGATGTGGACAACGCAGAGAGAACCATTCCTGCCCCAGCCCAGGGCAAACCAGTCCCAGGGCTGCCCCAACCTGATGCAGGTACTGGGCATTATTGCATCCTGACCCAGCAATCACCAGCTCAGGCACAGGGGAAGATTTATGAAAGGATGTGGTCAGATGAGGGATAGAGACGAATAGGCCTGAGGAGTGACTGAGTTCTCCTTTACAAGAGGAATAGAAATTAATTTATGAATAGGGTTAGTTAAGTTGCCAAGTGGCTTTGATACCGTTCATTTTTTTGCATATGTTCATGATCTATCTCACAGCTGTCAGAGGGGGAGGAAGGTCCTGGTGAGCCCAAGCAATGCATCACTCTGACCAAGGCAGCCAACAGCTCTCAACAAAACCAGATCACCTTTTAGTTGGCCACAGGTTCATCTGCTCTTTCCCAAAGTGGGCACCTCATCCACCCCCGTTCACCTTCAATCACCTGGAGCCCAGTTACTTGCTGCAGAGATGGGAAATGGGGCAGGAGCCACTTCCACATGCCAATGGCCAAGCAGAGCCCATCAGAGACAACACTGAGACAGAGTCTTCTTTACCCACTCCTTGTGTGTTTTCGTGGGACCCACATCAAGTCAGGACAGTCCCCAGGGAGATGTGGAGCAGGAACAGGGTGGTGGGTGCTTTACTCCTTACCAAGGCTACGCTTTCAGGAAGAAAACACAGAAGGCAGAGTGAGGTTGTGGTGCCAAGACCCATTACACCACACCTGAGGGACCGCCCTTCCCTCAGGAGACACCAAGGGACAGACCTGCCTGAGAGCTCAGCCCTGAGCTCAGCCAGCTCCCCCTGAGCCTCTCAGTGCTACAGGTGCTTGGAGGCTTTTCAAGACACCAAGTGATTTCCTGCTTGAAGCAGCTGACAAATTTTCACAGAAACTGGATAACCCTCCACGGTTTAGCGAGATCCGACTGCTCCAGCTCAGGGGTGCAAAACCATCGGAAGCAAACCCATATTCATGGAGGAAAGTGGATGCTAGGGATGTGACCAATGGCATCTGCTGATGGAGGGGGATTCCAGGGCATAGGGACCAGCTCCAGGTCTGTTGTGAAATCCCTGCTCAGACCAACACGGCCCTGGAAATTTTTTGTATGAGTTGTCCAGCGACTCTGATGTCCTCCCCAATCCATGACCTTTCTTCCTGCGGAGAAACCAGAGCCCCGAGTGCCTGAGTCAGCTGTAAATCCCCAGCATGGATCAGACAGTGACTGCAGCACTTGGTGGTTCAAAAGAGGAACCACTTTGCACGGAAGGATAATGTAGCAGGTCCTGACTGACACTGAAGCATCACTGTGGCTCCCACACAGGCTTGGGGTGCAGAAACCATCCAGGCGGTCCCAAAAACACCAGGGACGAAGGTGAATTATGGAAACAAGAGAAACACTATGGAAGTTTAGGGAAATACATCTTTTGCTAATTAAATCCAAGTGGATTTGGCCAGTAGGTTCAAAGCCAGCAAGATCCAAACTATTCGCTTTCCTACAGGGTGAGTTTGGACCTTGCAGCCCCCCAGGACCTGCAGATGCTGCCCATGGAGCTCTGTCAGGGTGGGATGATCCGGGTGAGAGGGCAAAGGCACCCATGGGTAGCCTGGGGCCCTTGGTAGCTGCACCCATTGCAGCAGAGATCCTCCTGTCCCCTTTTCCATCCTCAGCAGTGCTCTTCATACCCATCACCTGCTCCCTGTGCCCACTCCATGTTCACCTCCCTCTCATTTTTTCTCTTTCCTCAGCTCTGGTCTGCACTGAAAAACCTTCCCCAGGGTGGCTGTGGAGACTGACACAGGTGCAATTTACCCTTGTAAAGAGAAGGAGCTTTTTAATCGGTCTAACTGGTACCAGTTCCTCAAGGGGAGGGACATGGCCTCAGCAAAGGGACATTTCTGCTGGTGAAAACAATTCTGCAAGGATTGTCCTGCAAGTGTGGCTGTAGTGACAGGGTTTGGCTGTGAAGGCTGCAGGGCACCGTTGTCACCCTGTGACTCTTTCCCTGCTGGTTTTCCGGCCCCCCCAGTTTCCTCCCCAGGGGTAGCGGGGCCTGAGCCTACGAGGCACAGATTTCTCTGATTAGGCAACGCCGGGCAGCCTCTCCCCTTTCGCTTTCAGCTGCCTCTTCCTTCCCTTCCCCGCGGGCAGCACTCGCTCCGGGCGCGGCGGCAGCGGCACCAGAGCGGGCAGCAGGCACTGCCATGGAGCGGAGTGCCCGGGAGCCCCTCCTGAGGAAAACCAGCTCCTCGTACCAGACCTTCCCCGAGGGCACCGTCAGGAGGCTCGACAAGGAGTACCTGCGGTAAGGGCCGGGTTGGAGCCATAGGGTGGGCTGTGGGTTGGGCTGTGCCCCCCGTCCCAGGGGAAGAGCTGTTTCATGATGCTGCCGTTCCTGAGCTGCCTTGACATGGGGTTTCATCCTTCCCAAGGGTGTGTGGTGCTGGATGAGGCCACTCGGAAGAGCGGCGGGTTCGTGAGCTTTGGGGCAGCGACTCCCACGGGGGGCATGAGGTCCTGCTGGGGGGCACGGGGAGCTTCGAAAGAACCTTCTCCCTGCTCCGCCGGGACAAGCCAGCTGGATCTGTGGTGCCACCCAGCTCCAGCTTCTGCTTTGCTTGATTTGTTGAACCCACTGAACGCTGCCTGGCACAGAGGGAAGGATCGTCCGTGCCCGGCGGGGACGGGCTCTCGCTGCCCCCCAAGCAGCAGGAGCTCAGTGAAACCCCACCAGCCTGGGCCTGTGCAGGGCCATTCCCTGGGGAAAACCCTCCACGGGCGTCACGAGAGCCGCGGCAAAGGCTGGGGGAAGCTGCAGGGCAGAGTTTGAGTTTCTGCCGGGTGCAGTACGGGCTCCCAACACATCCTCCTCTCTCCGTCCCTCCCTCAGGAGCCTCCACAACCAGCGGCTCTACCTGGCTGTGTTTGCCGCTGTCCTGGGGAACTTCAGCTTCGGCTTCGCCCTGGTTTACCCCTCTCCCGTCATCCCTGCCCTGGAGGCGCATCCCAGCCCCGCGCTGCGGCTGGACCAGCGCACAGCGCCCTGGTTCGGGGTGAGGAGCGGGGCGCGGGGCAGAGCCGGGGGGTGTGCGGGGGCAGCCCGGTCTCACCGTAGCCCCTCTCCGTGCTCCCGCAGTCGGTGTTCACGCTGGGAGCGGCGGCGGGGGGGCTCAGCACCATGCTGCTCAACGACTGCCTGGGCCGCAAGCTCAGCATCATGTTCTCGGCGCTGCCCTCGGCCCTGGGATACGCGCTGATGGCCGGTGCCCAGGGCGTCTGGATGCTGCTGCTCGGCCGGGTGCTGACGGGCTACGCCGGCGGAGTGACCTCCGCCTCCATCCCGGTAAAGTGCCACGGGAGGGAGCTTGCCAGGGAATTGCCGGGCGGGAGATGCTCGGTTTGTGTGGCCGAGGCTTCAGCAAGAGCTCCAGAGCTGTGACTGGGTGAATGGGGATGGGGAGGATGCACCAGGGTAACAGCGCCTGGCGTGGGCAGCCTGAGCTGACCCTGTTGGTGCTGGACTTCGTTGCCTGCAGAAAAGCGAAGGCAGCTTCTAAAACCCTTTGTACCCGTTGTTTCCTCCCCAAACGCCGCCCTCGTGTTTCATGCGGAGGGGAAGAGAAGGATTGAGTAACGCCGGGGCACCTCTTTCCAGTAACAGAGTCCAAGCACTTCTGCACGGAGGGGAGGGAGAGAAGTGATGGTGCCGGCCAGACTGTCCTCTCCCCCAGCCAGGACAGCTCCTGCCGCTGGACCACTCAGGTCTCCACCCCAAGAGGGCGATTTCCCAGCAGTTTGGGTTTCCCTTGGCCGCCGGGGATAAGGGCAAGGAGACAGAGGGCAGGCTTGGGGTTGTCAGAACTGGATGTTGCAGCTCTGTAAAGCATTTCTGTTGTCCCTCTCCAGGTTTACATCTCAGAGATCTCCCACCCCGGGGTCAGGGGCATGCTGGGTGCCTGTCCTCAGATCATGGCAGTGCTGGGCTCCCTTGGCCTCTATGCCCTGGGCAAGTATCTTGGTGTTCGGGGGGCAGGAAACCCTCAGTGAGGCCGCAGGGAAGGGGAGTTTAAAACAAACACAGGCTTCAGCAAGTTGATGGATTGTTCCACTCACACCCACCACCACAAGTGTGCTGAGGGGGTCTGGACAGGGTCACCCGTATGCACCTTGCACTGGTGTGGTTGCTCAGAGGGATGAATCCCTAACCCACGTGGACCCGTGGCCATCACTGTGCCTGCAGACCCGGGTCCTGCTGAGGTTCTGCCAGGGCTGAAGGGCAGCACAGGATGACCTGTGTGTGCAGCACCTGCCAGGATGTGCCCTGGTTGCTGCAGGATCTTGCTGGGGACACAAAAATTTGGGGGAGCTTGCTGGAATTTTCCCATATTGTACAGCTGGAAATGCTGCTTTGCTAGGAGAAAATACATGCAAAATCTTTTTTATTATAATTTTTCCTGCTGGATTTATTAAATTATGGGGGTGCTCAGGTGGAGACAAGGCCAAGACACCTATGCCTGTGTTTTTCCTCCCCTAACTGTGCTGCTCTGGCAGGGCTGGTCCTGGACTGGCGTTGGCTGGCCGTCGCCGGGGAGGTGCCAGTGCTTGCCATGATCATCCTGCTCTGCTTCATGCCCAACTCTCCCCGGTTCCTGCTGTCCCAGGGGAAGGAGGAGGAAGCCCTGAGGTCACTGTGCTGGCTGCGGGGCAGAGACACGGACTATGCCCAGGAATATGAGCAGATCAAGGACAGCGTAAGAAAGCAGGTGAGGAAGCTCAACACCAGCACAGGGAGATGTAACATGAAAGCTGCAAAATCCATCCTTTGGGCAACTCCTAAGCCATCCTCCGGGCGCCACAGTGATGCCCAGATGTGCTATAATTTTGGCTTTTTGGCTTTGTCCCCTCCAGAGCCGTCGTGTTTCCTGTGCTGAGATCAAGGACCCCTTCATTTACAAGCCCATCCTGATCGCGGGGGTGATGAGGTTCCTGCAGCAGCTCTCGGGTGTCACCTGCATCCTCGTGTACCTGCAGTCAATATTCAACAAAACATCTGTGATCCTGGTGAGTGCTGGGGTTCAGCCCCTGCTCAGGCCTCAGTGATGGTTGCCTAATGCTCCAAGTCCCCTAGAGACAGAAGATCTCAACTTGGAAGCCTTTTTTAAAGCACCTGGTTGGCAGCAATTGCCGAACACCTGCCTTGTAAGAGACTGCATGAGGATGGGGAACTTGACTGGCTCTACTGTCTAATCTCTCTCCTCCTCTGGGCTTCAGGCACATCTTCTCCAATCCCTCACCAGGAGACCAGCTTTGGCCAAGTCATCAGCCAGGTCAAGGCACGGCCTGTTGGAATATTCCCCTTCCCTGGCTGTCCCAGCTCAGCTTCTCCATTGTTTTCTTGCAGAAACCAGAGTATGATGCAGCTCTTGTTGGCTTGGTACGTCTGTTCTCGGTGGCGATCGCTGCTGTGTCGATGGATAAAGCTGGGAGGAAGATTCTTCTCTTTGTATCAGGTATATCTCCCTCCCATTGTTGTACAAAGGAAAACTTCTATTTAAGGATTTCCAGGAGCTCTGCAAACATGCAGGATGGGAAACTTTAGCCCCACAGAACTCAGGAAGGGAGGTGGGGAGGTCTCTTCCCCTTGGTGGTGGCTCAGCTCCTCAGCAGAGGTTTTGTCAGGAGCTCAGTCCTTGATACAGAGTGGATCACTCACTCATTGTTCCCACTTTGCTGTTGTATCTCTCCACAGCTGGTGTCATGTTGGTCTCCAACCTGACCATAGGGATCTATATCCACTTCATGCCAGCTTCTCACAACAGCACCATTGCCAACCAGACCTTGGTGAGCTCTGCCAACCTTCCTGCTGAGCCAACAAACTACATCACCCTCATCCCACTCCTGGCAACCATGTTCTTCATAATGGGTAAGTGCAGAAAGCCCAGGACCCTCAGCACAGGGCTGGGGACCAGCCAGGGGGATGTTTCTCATACGGAATGAGAATATTGGATTTGGAGTTGGAAGGAAGGGAGATGGCCCTGAAGACAAAGAAGGATGGCATCTGAAGTCACTGGGAGAACTGACAGCAGGAATGGGGGTGGATAATGATTGCTGGGGTAGCAGGGCAGGATTTCACAGGGCTCTTCTGCACTCCTCAGTGAGCTTTGACACCTCAACATCCTCACCTTACCCTCCTCCCCTGCAGGTTATGCCTTGGGCTGGGGCCCCATCACCTGGCTGCTGATGTCAGAGATCCTCCCTCTGAAAGCCCGGGGGGTGGCCTCGGGCCTCTGTGTCATCGTGAGCTGGCTGACAGCCTTCACCCTGACCCAGTTCTTCCTCCCAGTCGTGGTGGGTACTACCCAGGGGGGTGTCCAGCAGCCCCTCCTCAGACCCTCTCTGCACCAGCTCACATCTGCTTTCTGTCCCCCTTTCCAGAATGCCTTTGGCCTCGAGGTGCCCTTCCTATTCTTCGCTGTCATCAGTGCTGGGAACATCTTATTCACAGGCTGCTGCGTTCCCGAAACCAAGGGCAGGTCCCTGGAGCAGATTGAGGCCTTCTTCAGGACTGGCAGGAGGTCATTTATGAGGTAGGAGCCAGGATGTGCCAGGATGCCCATCCACAGGCTCAAGGGCAAAGCAAGCATGGCGCTGCTGGAGGTGGAGGCTGGAGCTCCCTGTGACGGCACTGAGAGAGCAACAGGCGGCAATGATCGTCTCGCTTTGGGTGTGGAAGATGCCAACTGGAACTTTACCTTCCCTTCCTGCCATTCAACACTACCTGTTGCTCTCTGGGCAACATGTCAACCCACGGGATGGGACCAGGTGACCGGTGCCAGGCTGGGGATAAAGGTGTCCTGGAAAATAAAGGCATGGCTGCGGACAGGAGACCATGGACAGCCTTCACTCAGCAGCCACCAAAGCAGCCTGAGAGCCTGAGGGTTTGGCTGGAGCAGAGTTAAGAGCTGAGCAAAAGCTCATCGTGTAGTTGCAAGAATAAAACAGTTTTGCTCCCAACTGCAAGATGTTGCCCCGATTTGTGGAGAAGGGAGCTGCTGGTGCGTGGGCTGGGAGAGACAGAGCAGGGCTGGGGCAAGGGGAGCACAGCAGCCTGCAGCTCCTCAGATCACTCAAGGACTGTGAAAGAGGCAGAGCCAGGTATTTTGTATAAAAAGCTGCCACGTTTTATTGCTCTAAAAACACACATTACACTAGAAGCCTAATGAACAAGACCAAATACAGTTTACAAAGAAAATCCAGGACAAAATAACGGGAACAGACAAACATTCAGCTGTAGTGCAAGTGATACGCTGTAGGAGAGACACAGTGAGTACTGACAACACTTTGTACTGGGGTGGGTCCTTCCCACCACAGGGTTTTACTCGCCCACAGAGAGGAAGGTGGATGTGTCTCCATCACAGCTGTGTGGAGCCTCCACCTCCATCACTTTGAGATTTCAGCTGCATAGTTAGTAGCAAGTTGCTCTTACCCCTTTCCTGTGTGTCCTGCAAGATTAAGGTGTTTTTTACATTATTTTTTAGAGCCTAACCCTGGGTAAAACACAGCTGCAGGAAGTGGTTATTACTGTGAGGAACTAATGGCCTTGCTGAGTCTGACATCCAACCTAATTCCACCCAGAAGGGCAGAACAACAAAGGCTGAGCTGGAAGATGATGTGCCCAAGCATTTGTCCAACCTCCTGAAATGCACTTGGCACTCTGAGAGCTGGTGGAAATGTTTGTGTCCTCCCACTCCTGGAACATTCAACCTGCTGTCACAAGGAAGCAGGGGGTAAAAGAGCATTTGAGACCCAGCCCTCAAGATATGCCAGCTGCCATTTAGATCTCCTGAGGCAGGAGATGAGAGAAACCATCTAAGAGATGATGTGCTTTATCACAGCATTAATGTAAAACAGCCTGGGACAGAGGAAAAGAGATGTGCCAAAATAAAGAACACAGAGAACATTCAGTATTAAACCTATCTTTTGCTGCTGAGACCCTTTTCCAGAAAGATGTTCAGGACTGTTTCTAAGCATGGCATGACTACTAGAGCTCTCAAGAGTCCACTGACCTTCTGAAGATCAGGATCTCTGTGCTAGAATGTTCTCTTTCTCACGTGGCTATGGAGCAGGTCTTGATATCTTCACTTCAGTGAAACCCTTCCCTGAAGACAGTGGATGCTTTTTCCTGAGGAAAAAATGACAAAGAGGAATTGAGATTCCCAGGGCTCAGCCTAAGGAGAAAATGCCTGACTATGAAATGAGGTTGGTCTCTTCGGGTCCTACGAGAACCTCACTGGAGAAGTCTGTTCTGAGTGACCTCCTTTCTTCAGTATAGAAAGTCTGAGGGATTTCGCTACAACATGTAGAGTCTGAGAAATCACAGTGGCTCTTTCCAGAGGTAGAATGGTCTTTTTATTCACTGCACACACAGAGAATCAATTGGTGTTACAAAACCAGCTCCTGCCCAGAGCAGCGAGGTCTGGGTCTGCAGCAGAAAGCGAGCTCTGCTCTGCTCTTCACGCCCAGTGGGCAGCCCCAGGGGACAGTGGAGCTGACGTGCACGAGTGCTGTCAGCTTCATGGCTCAACAGGACGTGGAAGAGCTGCACGCTGTATAAATGCTCACGTGGTGACTGGTGTAACAGGCCACTGCTAAGGGCACGTGTGCTGCCAGCGCCCAGCTGTCCACAGCTCGCTGTAGTCACTGCATCACCCACTCCTGAGTTCTCACATAGCAAACTTTCTGTCCCATCATCTCCCAAGAGGCCTTTTCAAGACCTGGCAAGCAGAACCTCTTCCACAGAGACCCCCTGGATAAGCCATCCCAGTGGGGATTGGGTTGAGCCTGGAAAACCTCTAGAGCAGGGTTTGAACTTCATTTGTCCTTACACAGCTCCAGGCACCCTGAGGGTGCCTCTAAACACAACTAATAACCACCATGCACTGTGAATGGGCATATTAACTACTGTGATGCTACTACTCTAAAGGTCCTTTCTATCTCCACAAAACAGCCTCTTGCCCACATGGAGGTGAAACCACCCACTCACTGTTGCTACAACTCTTAAAAGCCATGGGTGCTGTCACCAAGCCCCTCTGCAACGATGGCAGCACTTGGCTTGGTTTCAACTGCATCAGACAGCCAAAATTCCCAAGAGTTCCCACTCCAGACAGGCACCTGTAGGAGTTAGCACTCTTGGAGCACAGATCTGAGACCCCTCCAGCTGTGGCAGGCACAGAGACACTTTAAGCATTGTGGCCAAAGGTTCCAGCTTGGCTCTTACAGAAGAGTCCCTGAGCCCCATTTTCAGCTCAGAGCTGAGCTTTGCATCCCACTCGCTGTGGCAGATTGATGCAGCTTCTTTGCTTGACTCAGCCCCAGGGTCGGACCCCTCTGCCACAAAACACACCATGACAGCACTGTTGGCATCCAAAGGACTTCTGCCTTGGTGCCAAGGGAGCAGAGAGAGCCTGTCTGTGCCAAGGAGCCCTCCAGGTGGCCTGAGGCAGCACCTGGTTGCCCCAGCCCCAGGGACCACTGCTAATCCATGGCGTCAGGACAGTCAGATGAAGGTAGTGAGGATCCCACCAGTCCTGTGGTCCCTCAGTCCAGCCTGCAAGTGTTACCCAAAGCCTCTGCTTTGCCTTTCACCTCCTGTCACCAAAGCTGCTGTGGAACTACTCACAGAGCAAAGCAGTCACTACCATAGACATGCTGGTAGCTACGTGCACCAGCCTGCAACATTCCTCTACTAAACACTACAGAACTCCCCAACCCCCTGAAATCAGAGCACACGTCCTGTTCACAAGGCAGGACTCTGCCCTTGAACCCCCCAGTGGAGGTGCTGAACTGGGACACCCTGTGGAGACCAGAGAGGATATTCCCACTGGAGTATCCCACTGGATGCAGCGCATTCCTCGCCAGCATCCGTCCCTGCAGGCAGCAGCAGGCGGTGGTGCAATGGCCCATGCATTGCACTCAGCAACAGGGATGAGCCCGGAGCTAGGGGCTCCAAAATGGCACAGCTTTTACGGGAACAAGCTGCATCCAGGCTGCTGGTGCCTATTCTGTGTCCCAGACAAGCAGTGCCAGAGCAACCCCTGTTCAAAGGCAGGGAGAGAAAGGGCTTAGCACAAAGGGGCTGCCCTCATCCAACTGCAAAGGCCTGTGTAAATCCTGACTGGTGTAAATCCTCACACCTCCTGAGCTCCAAGGGAGAAAGAGCAGCTCACAGGAGCTTGAGGAAGGACAGGGTATACAGAGAGTTCTCAACATGACACTGCTCAGAGGCTGCAGAGTGGCTGGAGGACAGACAGCACTCAGCCCCCAGCCCTTCTCAGGCCACAGCACAACCCCTCTGCTACCCGGGGATTCAGATGGGGGACACAAAGTGTTGTAGCAGCTCCAATCCAGCAATTACAGCCCAGTTTTCCTTCCTTCTCTCTCCCAGAAGAGGCGAAAACACAGTTTGTCAAGCCAGTGACCCAGAACAAGACAAAGGGGTCAAAGGACAACACACTTTTCAAGAGTCTGAGTAACGCTCTGAAGGCTGAAATTGGATTTTGCAGCATCCCTGTTACAGCAGCCAGGGCTGTCCCTGGGTTCAGAGACCCCTGGTGAAAGAGGCAGCCCTTTGAAGGACAGGAAACAGAGCACTCCTTTCTCCTACATCCAGAGAAAATGAGTCTCACCAAAATACTTAAATAACTAGAAATAAATTACTCCCCTTTTTACTAATCAAGACAAAAAGCAATCATGTAAAAATCAAATAAATTAAACCCCCCAGAAAAAAAAAAAAACCATGATGAGAAGAGGGGGATCTGGAGCAGTTTTGTTCTGCGTCGTACAAAGCAAACAGAAAATACAACGTGAAAACCACTGATAGAACCTGGAATAATGGAGCAAGACACCCCAGCTGTCCACAATGAAATGGTGCAGCCTCCTCTGTTTGCACAGGAAGGATATGGCACCTTCCCATACAAAACCAGCTCAGGACTGATGCCAAAAGAACACGAGCCCAAAGACAAAGGCAGTACCAGGCAAGCAAAGAGCAGGGCCCTTCCACAGAGGGATGGGTCCCAGGCTCACAAGGGAAGGATGCTCTTGCACACCAGTAACCCTCACACCAGCAAAAAACGCCACTTGGCTCAAGCAACAGTACCCTTTTCCAGCAGAGGTACAGCAAACCTTGTTTCCCTTCTGCCCCAGTAAAAGAGCAAAGCTTAAGAAAAATGCCCTTATTAAGACAAAGTAATTAATTCTTATAATTCAAGTAAATTGCAGTAACTGCCTGCAGCTGTATCCACAGGAAGCAGGGACTGTGCTTTGTAGGTCCCAGGATCTGCCCCAGCACCTCTGGCAGCTCCTCTGCAGAGACGGTTATTGTCTTTATGGGTTTTTTCTGGAAGTCCTTTCCCACAAGACCAGCACAGGCAAGGAGCTGGCAGGTCACCTCAGTCCCTCCTCACCCATCCAGAGAGTAGTTCCCAAAGGAGCACTTCAAAGAAAGGCTGCCTGTTCAGGCTGGGAAAGCAGCACTCAGACAGCCAGCACCTCTGCAGCAGAAAGAAAACAAATATTAAAAAACAAGGGGACTGTGAGTTATTTGGTTGAGGAGGAGAGAGGGATCAACACGTTGAGGTCTGGCTGCTGGTGTGAGAAGAGGGCACAGCCTGCCCCAGCCCCTGAGGACTCCAGTTGCTGCAGCGTCCAGGGAAATCACGATGTAGCAGAGAGGGAAGCAGGCACAGGGAAGGGCAGAGTGGATTTCCACATCTTCACCATCTCAGTGTCCAGGAGAGGTTCCCCAAGCTCGTGTGCTTCAGAGAGCCTGTCCCTCCAGGGTCCCCGTGAGCTTCTCTTCATCCATTTGCTTCTGCTGCTGGTGGATCCGAGCATAGGAGATGGCATCTCCCCTGCAGAGAGAAGGGACAGTGTGGGGGTATGAGCTCCACGTGCCCACCATGGCAGGTACAGCCCCTGGCAGAGACGTCTCCCACCTGGGGCCCGGCTCCACCTCACTCACCCCTGCCCATCCACGCCAAGCGATGCCAGGAGCGAAACCCCCCAAAACCTTCCTTCCCAGGGCTGCGAGACAACGCGAGGGAGATTTCCTCTGGCAGCATTGACACCCGAAAGCACGGGTGGTGCAAGAGGAAAGCAGAGCCTTAGGGAGGCAGCCGGGGCCAGGGCTGGAGCTGCCCCTCCCCAGGCACACAGGTCTCTCTTACTTCTTGCCCAGCGCCGACAGACCGTAAAGGACCCCGGTGGCGAAGGCGATGGCGTTTCCAAAGAGCGTGGTCAGCGTCAGGCTCAGCATGACGGGGAACACGGCCATCCTGGAAGACAGAGGCAGCCCTCGGAGCCCGGCCCCGCTTCCCACGGGGGTGCCCAGCCATCCCCTCGTGCCCCACGTGCATCCCCACCACGACCCCGGAGCGTCCTCACCCGCAGTAAAAAGCCGCCTTCTGCCAGGCCCGCAGCTTGTCCGCCCTCGCGGAGACGGCGTTGGCGAACTCGATGAACTGGCAGCAGAAAGGGGCTTCGCACAGGAACAGGACAAAGGCGTTGAGCCTCCAGAGAGAGCAAAAGCAGAGTTAATCCCGCCCGCCCAGCGCAGAGTGCAGGGGCAGCAATGCCCCCCCAGAGACCACCTGCTCCGCACCCAAATGCAGGTGAAGGGAATGGTGAGGTTGGACCCCACTGTGCTCCCCCACTTCTTGATAATTCCCAAGCCCTGGTGCTCTACACTTATTTTGGACAAGGGTATCTGAGTATTTACATTAAAAGGTGTAAAGAAATAATATAAATAGAATAAACTCAACATCTCAACCTGCCTGATGGGGCAAGATCTGGTAATTCCCAGAGTCTGATGGATGTTTCGCTCCCATCCACTGGCCAAGCAGAGCAGCTTGGCCCCTTCCCCAGAGGAATCTAAATACCAGGACCCCAGAAAAACGAGAAGAAACTCTGCTCACATCATCCACACACCGGCTGCGATGTTCAGGGGGTTGATGGTGACACAGTTCCAGAGACCAGCAAAGGCACAGGCTGGAAAGAAAGAGGCTTTCAGTGACCACAAAGACAACCCTGTGTGCCCACAGTCAAGAGCCCTTGGCCAGCACCTCTAGGCACTGCAGAGCAGCACAGGAGGGTGGGTGGAAAGCTCTGATGGCCTGGGATGCCCAGCAGGGGTTTCCTCCCAGCTCCTCTGGCTGGATATCCTTTTGCTCCAAGCACTTGGTGCCTCAGCATGACACCTGTACAACTACTTCCCCTCTGCAGAACAACAGAGTGTTTGCTTTTACCTGGAGTCCTGTAGGTGCACCTGGTTTTTATGTGCCAAGGGTGAAAAAAAGCAGTGCCAGCAGGCACCACCTCTGAGCAGTACAGGAAAAGTTCAGCAAAACCACGACTTGCACGCAGGCCAACAATAAACAGAGCGGAGGTGAGCCCTGTCTCTGCCACATGCTGCTGGTTCTGTGCAGCTCTGCTAGACAGGGGCAGAAAAGAGCCAGGCTTGGGTCTCTGCTAATACAAATGGAAGCAAATAAAGCAGAGCCCAAAATAGCCCCAGCACTCCTGACTCCAATGCAAGGAGAGGAACCAGGCAGCAGCGACCAGAGCTGCATCCACCTCCTTCCTGCCTCATTAAACTTGCAGAGTGTTCCTGGCACTTGATACAACCCCGTTCCCTCTGCCGATGCCATTCGGCGGCTGCTGCACACCAGGAACCTGAGCCCGGGTGGGAGGGCAGAGGGACATGGGCTGAGTCCACAGTAAACAACACCACCCTGCACAACTGCTGCTAAAATGAATTCTATAGCCCTCAAAGGCTGTTTTGGGCATGAGCAGCAGCACGATGGAGAGCAGCAGAGTCCCTCTCTGAGAACGAGACCAGCCTGGGCTCGGGGATTTCAGGTGTGTCTGCTGAGGGGATCCCTGAGCAGAGCTGCTGTGAGCACTCCTGACCTTCACAGGCCCGGCATATGTTTGCAAGGTTTCTTTTAAGCAGTCACTGCTGAATCCTCAAAGTTCCTTTAAAAATAGTTACCCTTATTTACCAGACTGGGAAGCAGAATCGCAGGCAATGACAGGACTGATCGAAGGTCATCCCACAAGCAAATGACCTCCTGGTTTTAGGAAACGCCAAACAAGGTTATTTTTAAACACTTCCTAGAACTAATTCCACAGGATCCAAAGCCTTTTGGAGAACCCTGCAAGGACAAGATCAACCAGCAGAAATGCCAGAGGATATAAAAACATCCGTTCTCCAAGGGCGCTCCTCATCCTCTCATCGCAAAGGGACAAAGGTTGGTGTCCCCAAACTGCAGGGGTGGGATCATCCATGCCCAGCCACACGTGCAAACAGCTGGAGGGCTGGAAAAGCAACGGCAGGCAGGATTTCTGGGAGCTGTGAGCAGCACAGAGAGCACGGCACCACATGGGGGGCTCCAACAAACCCTTGGATGCTGACGGAAGGGGGGCTCGGGGGCAGCACCACAGTCTTGTGGTACTCCCATTTCCCCAGGAGAGCACACTCCTGATAATAAAGCTGATTGACTTTCTGGTGCTTTATAATGAATTAGCAGAGCAGCAAAAACTGAACTATCCCCAAAACACAGCCAGGGCTGGGGCAGGACCCTGCCTGGCCGAGCAGCACAGCAGAGCATAGAGGTCCAGGCAGTTCCCAGCTGGTCTCCACCACAGAACAAACTGAGGGAAGCAGAATGTTCTTTTCCAAGCAAGTTTTTGGCCTTACTCTTTTTTTTTTTCTTTTTTTTTTAATCAAGCCAACTGGGGGTTCTTTCACTGGGGATCTGGTTTGGTTTTGTCCTCAAACACCCCAAAACAACCCTTCAGCACCAAGTGTCCCTGCAGCAGTGTCAGCTCAGCAGCCACCCCGTGTTGCCAATGGACCGATGAACCTGGAAGCCTGAGCTGAGCAAGTCCCTCCGTCAGCACAAGCACCGAGCAGCAGGGAAGGAGTCAGAGGTTCAGGATCGCAGGAACGCTGCACTCAGAGGTGGCTGCCAACAGCCACAGATAAGGAGTCAGCGACCTTGGGTCTCCTGTGCAGAGCAGCACTTCCCACAGCAGCCTGGTGCGTCCCTGTCCTGCCAGCATCAGCCTCAGTAGCCAAAAGAGGACAGAGCTGCCAAGCCAGAGGCTTCTTTTTGCAAAACTGGAGCCTTGCAAGAGGGTTAAAATGCAGATAATGCTCAGTGGCACGTAAACTGTGGAAGACAGACAGTTCTGCCATTTGTTTAACCGCTGTCCCATCTCGAATCCCTGAGGAAGCACAAATAACTGGGAGCTAAAATGGGGGGGGGAGAAGGACACCCTTCCCCACAAAGGCTCTATTCATTTCCAGCAGCTGGTCACTGTCCTCAACACAAGCCTATTTTTGCTCCTAGAGCATTTTACAAAAGCCACAGACTCTCCTCATCCTATTACAAACAGGAACACAAGGGAGAGAAGGGACTTGGCCAAGGTCACCAAGACAGCATGTGCAAGAGCCAGAAACAGATCCTGAACCTTGTCTGTCTGGTTCCTGCTCCAGCCCCTGGACTTTTCT
Organism: Sclerurus mexicanus; assembly: GCA_013396755.1. Taxonomy (NCBI): domain Eukaryota; kingdom Metazoa; phylum Chordata; class Aves; order Passeriformes; family Furnariidae; genus Sclerurus; species Sclerurus mexicanus. The sequence continues at coordinate 168,491 of VWZF01003468.1, read as the reverse complement.
GGCTTAGGCAAGTTGTGGCTGCAGGTGTTTGCATGTGGTAGATGTTGTCTGCCGGTCTCACCTTCACTAACAAATTCCTCTCCCTTTCTAAAGGGAATTTTTCCTTCTATAAGAAATAATCCAGCCCTTGAGCAGCACCACGATCCAGGTGCTCACAGTCCTTATAAATTCTGTTCTTTCACAGCAAGCACTGAGCAGCAAACTCCAGCCTTGCTGTTTTATTCATCACCTCTTCTCCAAACTGTCCACCATCAACAAGGTGATGCTGAACAAGCAGCGTTTTGAAGAGGAACATTACCAGCACGGGGCACTGGTTCTCTTTCCACAGTCCCCCATTCCCCTGCTCATAAAGAGAGTTTGTGTCTCACTGCCTGATGAACCTCACAAAGGGAGACAGTCAGGGCTACAGAACAAGCTGTCACTCCCTGTATTTTTGGCAATCCTGTTAAGAACCTGTCTCTTCTTCCAAAAGCTTCTTCTCCCAGACTCGCCCAAATACGTAAAACTCTCAGCTTTCCTGTAAAAACAAGTCAAGAGTTCTCGGAGCTGTGAACAAAAGGTTGGAAAAATAATCCAAGTATAATTCAGCTGCCTTGAAACACGAAGACGATGGGGGGGGGAAGGGGGAAGTCTCCAGAAACACTTTTAAGCCACTTGTGACCTCCAACATGAGGTGGGCAATGCCACCAGCGTGACCCACCCTCTCCATCCCTTCACCCTCCATGTCCCCCTGAGCTCCGCGTGGGATAAAACTGCAGGAACGGTGCCGAGGCTCCAGCTCCAGCCCCAGCCTGTGGGAAAGACGCTGCTCCACTAAACCCCCACCTGGGACCTGCTCTGCAGACACATCCCAGCTGGTGTCCTGGCCGGCGGCCGGGCCAGAAGCGCGGGGGCCTCCGGCAGGGCATGGCGAGGCAGGGAGGTTCGGCCCCGCAAGAGCAGCCCTACCAAATCTTGTCACACCTCCAGAATTTCGGCACCCAAAATACAAAACGGCGCGAGCAGCACGTGTTTTACCAGCCCAGCCCCAAAGGGGCCGTCACCACCAGCCTGCCCAAGGATGCCACAGCCTGCAAATGTCATCTCCAAAGGCACCCCGGGCTTGTGCAGTCCCAAGGCAAGAGGCAAGCATGGGAAGGGAGGGAGTGGGATCAGACAAAGTGCTACAGCTGATGGAATAAATCAGGGCTGACTGCACTGGCTGAGAAACCCTCTTGTTTAACTTGAAGTCATGGACCTGAAGCAGAAGAAATTCTCCATCCTGTGCTCTGCAGGAGATCAGACTAAGCGGTCATAACAGTCCCTCCTGCTTTTAGGAGCTATTAATCTCTCCACAGAATGTAGCAAAACAGCACTCCAGGACAGGCCGATTTCTGGCAAAGTTGCAAAGACTCTTTCCCTGGGAAAATTTTTTTCAGCAGCAGGTAATTCAGAGCGCAGCCAAGTCGCTCTGCTGTCTGCAGCTCTGTTCTCTGTGTCCTACCTAAAAAACACACACAACACAAACCAAGCCCATTATTCACCTCCAAAACAACCCACAGGCAGGCCCCGTGCAATCAGCAACAGGAGTAAGGGAAAACATGCTCCAAAGTGTCAGGATGGGGGAAGAAGATAAGTTGCAGGAACTTACAAACATCCAAAAGTCAAACAAGATGAACCAAACCTTGTGGCCCCTCTTCCAGCCCTGACCTGACCCCACTGAGCACAAGCACCCTGAGCCTGGTGCTTGCAGTAAAATCTCATTTATCTGCCCCCAGCCCTCCCACAAGTACCAGGGGCTTGGCTGCTGCTCCCATCACTTTCAGGGAGTGCTGCATCCAAGAAGAAACCTGAGGATGTGCAGATTCCCCCCTCCCCATAACATCCCTTCTCCCAGGTGCCAAAGTTCAGGTTCAGTGAGCACAAAGCACATCCCTTCGTGGGCAGGTAAGGTGAGCACAAAGCACATCCCTTCGTGGGCAGGTAAAACCACCCCTCCTCCTTCTGCCCCCCAAAAAAGCAGCAGAAGAGTGTCCAGAGCTGACACAAACATGTAACTCGTGGCACGACCCCCCTGCACAAAGATGACCCCAGCCAGAGGTGGCAGGACCCCGACACGCACCTTCACATGCAGAAGCAGCACCCCAGGGTGGGGAACCCTCTGGCTGCGAGGGAAGGGGATACTTACACATGCCCCCGATGACCCCGGCAATCCTGCAGAGCCACCTGTACCACCAGGTCAT
>VWZF01003468.1:110205-166219 GCA_013396755.1 Sclerurus mexicanus | reverse complement strand
TGGCTCAGGGGCGGCTGCCTGAAACTGCTCATCCTGAGCGCTCATCTCCCCCCCCGCCCCGCTGCGCACCTGAGCCCCGGCAGCGCAGGATGCGCACCTGAGCCCCGGCAGCGCAGGATGCGCACCTGAGCCCCGGCAGCGCAGGATGCTCCCCCGCGCAGGTGACACCCCGCCCCCGCAGGGGACAGCCCCTACACCCAGCCCCGGCGCTGCTGTGCCCGTGCCCGTGTCCCCATGCGGGGCCCGGCCCCCCCAGGGCTGACAATGGAGGGGCTGTGCCTGCAGCAGCGATGCCAGCGGAGCTGCCTCCACGTCTCCCTGTGTTGCATTGTGGGTCCCCCCCCCGGCAGCAGGCAGGGCTTTGGGCTTTGATGTCACTCTCATTAAAAGGCTGGTGGGCAGAGCCGCTCCTGTGCATATTCATAAGCAGGCGCACCATCCACACTGCCCACGCCAGGGGTTGGAGGGCACAGCACCTCCGGATGCCCCGGCAAACAGCTGGATGTTGTTGTCTGTGCATCTGCGTTTGCTCACCCAGGAAGGCGGACGTGAATGGTTGCATTAAGGTGAATTTAACGCTGTCACAAAACTGCGCCCTAGAGATAAGAGGGACACGCTCCCCTCATCTGAATGGAACGAGGTGGGTTTTTTCCCCCTAGAAAACAGGAGCAGAGGTAGGACTTTGCAAGACAGATGTCCCAGCTGGCAACCTGTTGGTGTCCAAATAAATGGTGCAGGGAAACACCCTGGATTCTATTAAATTACAGAGACAGCAGCTGCGTTTTCTGCAGATGACCACGGAGCACTGTCAGTAACCAGAGCCCAGCTCTGCACAGGTGATCTGGAACAATAAATAGCAGTGAGACTTGGGATCCAGAGCAGAGGGGGAAGACAGATCCCATCTGCTAAAAGGTTACAAAAAAAGGATTAAGAAAAGGATGTCTTTTCATTACCATCTCCTGTCAGACAGGAAATGAAGGCCCAGTGCCTGCATCACCCACGCACTGCACTGGGATAGCTGATATATCCAGCTCCTCGAGGATCTCACTTCAGGAATCTACTTTCTAGCTCTTCCAGGAATGGAATGTAAATCTGGAGGCTGGCAAGCACAAAACTGCAGGTTTAACCACCAAAATAACAACTATTAATTAAGAAGAATATTTGTGGTTGTAAAAGGATGTCAGAGAATTCAACTGAGAGAAAGCAGAAGCAGGGTTAACACTGCCCAGGCAGAACCATTTATTGCATCCAGCATTAAGAGCAAGTGCAGATGTGTCCAGCCAGGCTCCAGGTGCAGGAAAGACCCCTTAAGCAGTATATTGCGATTGTGAGGAGGATGACAGATTTGGACCAAAGCACAGTCCAATGTTCAAGATATAAAATATATATATATGTATATAAAATACATTTAAATGAAACTCTAGTTAAAATCTCTCTTCCTGCTACAACTCATCCACACACTCTCAACCACAGGTCCTGTGAAATGAAGATACAGATTAGCAGTACAGCTACTGTTCTTACTTAAATAAGTAAGTCTTGGCATCAAACCTGGCATTAAGAGACAGAATTCTTTTATTTTCTCATAGAAAAGAAGTACTGGTATCACTGTCAGGTTTATAACAGTAGAACCACAGCAGGGGTGGCTGGGGAGGGACCTCAGGATGTCACTTAGTCCTCCCACATAAAGCCAGCTGTCACCAGGGCTTTCCCAGGTCAGCAGTGCCTCAGTTTAGCCAACTCCTGAAGACATTCTAGCTCTGAGTGACCTGTCCTAGTGTGGCACTGCCCTCCACGCATCTCCTTGTGCTGGCAGTTCACCCTCAGACACACCTTTGCCTTCCTTGTACCATTCCAGAATTTCACTGGGCCTCAGTTTTTAGGGGTACTTACACTGCAAGAGAGTCAATTTAGTGGTTAAACCATAACTGTGGCTATTGGTGGTTTGTATTGGGACACTGAGAAATTAAATGACTCTCCTAGGAGGTCACAGCATATTAGAGAAGCAGGACCCCGAGACTCCAGGGTCCAAGTCACTACCTGCATTAAATCCAACCGAATCAGACAGAAAATCCATATGAGGAATATTTGCTAAATATTTGGTGGTTACATGTCTTTTGCATAACCTTTACCAATATTAACTGAGATCTCAAAGGAATCAGGAGATATTGTTGTTCTTACTCAATAGATGGGGAAGCAGTTGCAAGAAGATTAAATGACTTGTGTGCCCTCGAGCACAGAACAGGCAGCAGTGACTAACCGGGCCACAGCCTTTCTCAGTGCAGTGGCCCTGGCCCCTTTTATTTGGGCTCAATAGCGTGATATTCAGCCCAGAAAGTGGTTCGGTGATCCTTAACATTTTCGTGAAACTCAATTTCAGCTTGGCTTCCTGCTGACTGCCAGAGGAATTGCTGTTTCCCATGGAACACCATCGTCTTCATGGTGCTCATGTCACGGACCTGCATGAAGAAAGACCAAACTATTTTATCTCGGCAGCCTAAAAAACATTGGAGACTCACAAATTGGGCACTCAGGGAAAAGCTGCCCTACAAAGGTTAGAAGAAATGCAGTAGGTATCAGGAGTTCTCACTCACATCAACGTTTACATAACAGAGATCAGAGTCTAACACTGATTTCTGATTGAACTGTGCATCCGGACGGAAATCCCCAGCGAGGAGGTGGCTCCATTCCCATCTAAGTCATTCCATTTAGGTTCCCGACTCACCAGGATGTAATTAAAATGTGTTTGGTTGCCCTCAGTGCCCAGGTCAGTGTACAGGGCACGGATGGCTATGCGGTGCTGGGGAGCCACGTCGATGAAGGTCCGACACACGACTTCTTGCCCTTGATCAGGCAACTGCACAGGATTCACTATTTCACCCTGGGGGCCAAAGAGCTGCTTGTCACAATCTGACAGAGGCAAAGGGAGCAGAAGAGAAAATAATTTAGAGGAGTATCCAGCATCTCCAAGAAAGAAAGCATTTCAATTAAACACAGGGCAGTTTCTCTAAGGATTTTCATCTGGGAACCTCCAAGCATCAGCAAACACCTGTGGGGGGCCTGCTTTAAAACAAGAGAATAGTCCACAATCAATACTAATTCCAACACTCCTCAAGAAGGGGCTTATTAACTGCTAAAAATGAAGCAAGGTGTCCACAGATTTCCACAGGCAACCCTCATCTGTGGAACTCTGTAGGGCTTGTCATGGGTGCCTCAACCTAAAACAACAGCAATGCTTTCAGCAAGGTACCTTGGTAGTATTTTTTAGTTGCAGTTCTGCTGTTGTACTGAAGAATGACTCCATTTCCTGGCAGCACAACACGCTGTTTCACAATCAGAGTGTTGGTTCTGGAATTTATCAGGGACAAAGGGAGCTTCCTGCAGCCTGTGCGCCACATCATTCGCCCCGAAAACAGCACCACCTCACCTGGAACGGAGGAGCACAGCCACTAGAAACACTTGTGCTTTAAATAAAAGGCACAGTCTATCTCATGTAGGCCTGTAATCAAGTAATTTCCTGCATCTTGCCCCTATCTTATCAAAATCTGTCATGAGAACAGTCCCGTTAACTAACTGTACTGATTCCAGCAAGAGGGTATATTAACCTGTAACAGGCCAAAACAAGCTTCTTTTAACCCCATAAACTCCTTTCACCTCATATCTATCAACAACATGGATAAGAAACCATTGTGTGAGGGGAAGACAAGCATCGTCTTCCTTTTGCTCCACCTGGCAATGACTCAGTGGGACACAAAAATTCAGTAAAAAAGTTGCAGAGATCACACAGCTCCCAGGGCACCAAAAGAGGTGCAGCTTTCCCAAAGGGCCAGGCTGGTTCCCAGCAGCCCTGGGCAGGACCTGCACTGCAGTTGAGGGAGCTCTCCAGGATCCTGAGTGTGATCTCCTCCCGGAGGGGCCGCCCGATGGCCACGGTGCAGTCGCTGCTCTCCACGCCCGTCATGTTGATGATCCCAGTGGCATTGAGGAACAGGTTTCCACAGACACCTGGACAGCAGAGACAGGTGAGAAACACATCCAGAAGGAACTACAGCTGCTGGAAAACAACCCCTATTCCCTCCACGGCACCATGAACAGGTAAATGCACACCAGGGCAAAGCACAGGAGGAGTCACAGAATCACAGTACTCTATCACACAGAATATCCTGAGATGGAAGGGACCCACAGGATCATGGAGTCCAACTGTGGCCCTGCACAGGACCACCCCAGGAATCACACCGTGTGCCCGAGAGCATCACCCAAATGCTTCTTGAACTCTTCAGCTGCCATCCCAAGGGCTCACAAGTCAAGAGAGTTTTGGGAAGCACAGGGAAGCGAGCTCCTACCTCAGATAACACGGGCACGCTGGAATGGCACATTTTCCCTCCTAACCAGAAGCATTCCCTCCCACGCTCCTGTCCCTGTACGGCAGCAGGATCACCACAACCCAGCTGCACACTGGAAGCCCCTTCTGGCAGCGCCCTCCTCACCTCCACCTTTTGTCCGTTCCTGGGGCACGGCGGACGGAGGCACATCGAGGTCCTTGTACCTCTCCTCTCTGGCAGCTGCAGCTGCTGTCGGGTGCGTGGCTGGTGTCACTGGCTGCAGCCCTGCCCCGGGGGGACTGGTCCCCACCTGCTGAGGACAGGGCCCTGAGGAGCAGCCACGCACCACGCTGGCCTTGGGGAAGCGGCGGCAGAAGACGGGCTCCACGTGCTTACGGCTGAGCGAGTGGAGGCAGAAATCCCGCCGTGTCTGGATGCCGTTCCCACAGGAGGTGGAACACTGCCAGAGGAAGGAACCCTTTACCCGTGTGTTCCAGGTGGTATTTAGAAATAAGTGCATCGACAGGCTCGGGCATGGTCTGGGGGGCTGATGTTTTGTTCACTGATGCTGTTCTACCGCTCGCCCTTTCAGTGCTCTTGTTCCACCAGGCCCCACCTTCCAGGGGATCTTCCAAATGATATATTTAAATTGCAGAACCACTTCCTAAAAAATCCAAAAATACCTGCATTCCAGAAGAAAGCATGCCAAGAACCATTTTTAAACTGCAGCCAAAACTTTAGCTGAGGAAGGTGGGAAGCAAACCTACGGCTGCTAAACACAGGGCAGTGGGAAGGATGGAAAACATCCCTAGAAACACTTCAGCATTTCTGTGGGAAGCAACGACACGAGGCAGAAGTTGTATTTCCCTCCTGCATGCTTTAGGGAAGTGAATGGCTGTAAAACTGCTGCACGTGAAGAGGGGCAGGTACCTCTGACCACTCGCTGAAGCTCCACTCATAAGAGCACGTTCGGATGACACAGGGGACACTGGTGAGGGGCTTCTCTGCCACGGGGCACAAATGTTCCTCCTGCAAAACCTCCCTGCCTTGGCGAATCTGCACACAGGTGACCAGCTGCACAGCTAAGCCAAGCCCACAGCTGGAGGAGCAGGGCCCAGCTGGGGTTACCTTCCATCTGACAGGGCATGGAGGAGAAAAAGCCAGTTAGTGATGAATCCCCACCCTCTGTCACTGCAGAAAAGGCACTGCTACTCCCTCATACTTCCTCCTCCTTCACCCTCTGCCTCGCATGCTTTGCTGCCTGTGGTACTTGGAAGGCAGCCTTTGGAACAAGGCTGGGCAGCCAGAGCAGGTTTGGAGTTGGACACAAAGAGAGGGCATTTGCATTTTTCCAGATTCCAAATACACCCTGAGTCTTACTCTGCATCCATGCCAGTCCTCCCCAGGGTGACAAACACAGGTTTAACTTCCCCAGGGGAATAAAGGATCAATAGGTTTTCAGTTTTCCTCTGGACTCAAACTCCAACAGTTTCACTTAGTTCTGCCTGAGAACACACTAACCCAGGAAAGACACTCAGTTTGCTGAACATGGAGCAGTGCTACAGTTTTTGCAGCTGGATGTGCTTTCAAAGAAGGGGAGAGGAAGAAAAAATCCTCAGAGTAGCCTGACCGTTACTTTATCATGTGCCTGGAGATAGAGAGAGGAAGGAAAAGACCTCTCACTGGCTCATTGTCTCCTGATAACTGCTTTACCTTGGTGGGCAGGGATTGAGATCACAGACCTCCATCCTGCTCTCTGGCTTTGGCACTGGATGACAGTTTTCTTCTTGGGTTTCTTCTTTGGTGTCAAAAGCCACACAAACATACTGCAACTGAGTCTTACCTAGAAAGGGAAGCAATTTTACTCTGTGACTTGTACACGAGGGTTGAAAATAAGTCATGTCAATCACATCTGTGTGTGTAAAACAAGCAAACTCTGCCCAAGCCATGGCACACTTACTGCACTCATCCCCCCAGCTCTGAAGCACGGCAGCAGCCAGACCACCCTCCAAAAAAATTGTGACCACACCTACACTTTAAACTGCAGAGGGAAAAATACCAGGCCCCTGAGGTTCCCAGGCACTGAACTCACATTCACAGCCAGGTAACATTTCCCTGCAGCACTGAAAGGTCTCACCTCTACCACAGGAGACAGAACACTCTCCAGCTACAGGGCTCCACACATACACAGTCTGATTCTCCAATGGGATATGGCCACGTGGCTCCAGAGGCTGAAGTAAGTGCGCATCTTCCTCCTCAGAACAGAGCAAAAAGACCCAGACTGACACTGGCACCTGCTTTCTGAACCAATCCTGATCTAATGAAGCTGAGGGACACCTCCAGACCTAGCCTGCAAGGTATTTGCTGTCACTGAAGGAAGTGGCACATTTAAGCAATTTAAGCGCTTCCTTCACTTGTGCAAAAAACGTAAGTATCAGGGATAGCTAAGGACATCCCACAGCCAAGGCTCCTCCTAATTCCCACTGCCTGTAGAGATACCCTCCCAGGCTCCAGGAGTTACGCGGTGGCTCTTAACTGGCCCTCTGTGGATCACAAGTGCAGAGCTCCCAGTGAGATTCCTGAAATAAGCCAAGCCAATAAACTCACTTTGTCCCATCCCAAAGGGCAGACTTTGACCACACATGGCACAACTGAGAGGGGCTTTTCTTCTGCTGGGCACAGGCTGTCATCCACCACAGTCTCCAATCCATCACGAAACTGAACACAGGTCAGATTCTGGTGGGCAACTCCAGTTCCACAGAGAGCAGAGCACTCATCTATCTGAGACATCTTCCACCTAATTGGGAAGGAATTGTAATACTCCATTTCCCATATGGATCATGCAGGTTTGTTACTCAGGCCACTGATGACAGAAATGGGTCATGCAGAGTATTCAGCTTCTCTGTTTCAAAAGCTTTGTTTGGATGTGATTGAGAGAATGATTTAAGTCCTTGCACTGACAGCTTTCAAAGACTAAAAACTAAAGAGCTATAGTTCACAGTGTAATCACTTTTTTTTGATAATCACTTTGATTATTAATCAGTGTCTGGACAGGCTTGGCTCTTGGTCCTCTTTCCAGAATAACTAACACAAGGGTCTTCTCCTTTTCATTGGCACAATCTTGGAAGGGATGTGAGAGACATCTTCTTCTGGCATGCCCTTAAAATATTTTCATTTAGTCCTTCCAAAATACTGGAAGGGCTATCTCCCATTCCTTCAGCTGACATCTCAATTACCTCATGGAACCAGGAAAGACAGAACGTGGTTTGGGATCTGCTACACCATTATAATTAGGAAGAAACTAATTCATACTTATCTATTTTTCACCTTGCACAACATAAATGAGACTGCAGACACTGGGTTAACTGGCAGAGAAAAGGGAAGCAGGAATTCATCTGAACTCCCAGAACACCAACCTGTACAGGCACTGCTCCATGGCACAGGGCTTGTGCTCTGGAAGGGGCTGTGGGAGCTCCAGACACCACTGATCCTCTGTTATTTCATTCTTTGTCTGATCAAAGCACACATGAACCACTGGTCGTGTCCCTGGGATACAAAAGGAAAAGGAATGGAAGTTATAAACAAAGGGAACAGTTCACCTCCATTAGGAAGAAGCAGTAATTTTACTTTACTCAATCATCTGCGTAGAGAAGTGGTGTATCTGGGAATACAGACTTCCTCTAAAGAAACAAACCCCTTCTTTCTGATACAACTTTTCCTCAAGAGTTTGAAGTGATTTTCATAGATGAACACCCCAGGAGATGAGAAGTTTGATGGATAATCCACTGCCAAAATGATTGCTCTAAACTCGCTGCTTGCGAGATCAAGGATATCAATCATAATTTGGTCCAAATTACTTCTAATGATCTTGATGTCTGACTGATGAAGGATAGGTTGCCGAAAACAAGCTCTAGCAGTCAGCTGTCTTTAAATGGCATTCTGTAGAGCTAACCATGCAGTATCATCACACAGCCTTTGTGCTCAGACAGCCCTGTGCCAACCCCCTCGGAGGGAGCTTCAATAGCCAGAACTAGACTAGAGGCACTGGGAGACAAACTGCACACTTGCAGTGCCTGCAGCATGCAAGGAATGAAATATTCATAAACTACAGCCATGAGCAAGTTTTTTAACAATAATGAACTGACAAGTAAAGCAGATGAAAAGTCAAACTCAAAAAAGTTCCAAGCAAAGCTGTAAGGAGTCTCCTTTCAGTGAATGAGCCAGAAGGAGAGCCAGGCATTCCTGAATCTCAAACAGCATGACCCTGAGCAGCAAATGTCAAGAATCAATCAGCAATGTTATCTTTTCTCTACCCTCCTTGTTTTCAAATAATGTCTACTGCTAAGGAGGGCCTGAGCACCACTTTCAGCTCTCAAGATGCAATTTCAGCTCAGAGTCTCAACTTTCTGTTATTTTAAGTCCCGACTTTCTCACTTTTTTCCTGTTTGGGGCTGCATTGGCTGGGGGGCCCTAGAGCATTTTGAGCTCCTTACTTCAGGGTTTCAGCAAGCAGTTCACCTGGGGAATTTGCCGGAGAAAAGCTCTCCAGACATAACTAGTTGTATAGATTGACTTCCATAAATATTCATTAATGCATTTTCTAAATCCTTGTCATAGAAGTCTGGAGAGGCCTGCCAGTGTCATCTGAATTATCTGGTAAACAAGATGTCAGACCGTGTATCAGAGTGAACTGTTACAATCTGCATTATGATTTCTTCAGGGAGACAAAAAGGATTAGCCAAGGCACAGGAATAGAATTCTAAGAAGGAAGTTTTATAATTAGCTCTGAGGCTTTAGTCAGACAGTAGATACCACTCTGGTCTCAGACCTGTGATGTTTAGCCAACTTCAAATTACAGTCTTCAATGACTTTAAAAAAATCTGAGAAAATTATTTAGTCTTAAACCCAAAAATTCAGTTAAAGCCTATTTTAAAATCCTCTTCATGATCAAACATTTTCAGAATAATTTTGATGATTCAACTCATTTGCTGATTTGCTAATTGAACTCAAAAGCTGTGCCACTTTCTTCTTTGGTTCAGTTTAACACTTGAAAACGCAGCTCACTTTCAGCTATTTCCTTTTAAATCCAAACTAAACGTCTGCCCAAATCTCCATAAAAAGTATGGACTGAGTCCTGCTGTCTCACCTTCCCCACAGGTCACTGAACACGGTCCCTGCTGAGGAATCCACAGATATGTCAGATTCTCTCTGGGGACAAAGTAGCTGAAGGTGATGTCTGGGTTGGTGGCATTGCCATATTCTTTTGTGTACCTTCGATACACCTGGGGAAGGAAAAGTGGTGGTCAATGCACAAGTCAACTCAGACTTATTTCTTGGGATGGAAGTAAGAAAAGCCAGTGTCCCCTTTTCTCCATCCAATCCTGAGCCACAATGCAATGACTCGGTTCCTGTCAATCAGAGCACTCCCCCTGTGAATTCTGGGCACAGGGCACTAAAAAAGATGCAGCCAAGCAAAAGGTTTAACTCTGTATGTTTGTCCCCACATAACCACACCCAAAACCTGCAGAAAGCCTTCTAGGCAGCCAGCCCTCAACCATTCCCAGGAAGAGCAATACTAACACCCTGAGGTGAACAGTCTCCACTGGCCTTGGACACAGAGCCTGTTACACCTGGATTCTGCACTGCACCACAGCTACACAAACCTGGCCAGCTCAGACTGGCCCCCTTCCAACTCTGCTACTTTAATTTACCTGTATTTCAATTTCTTCTCGTGTTGGCCCATCCACATGGATTTCCTCCAGGCTTGGCAGGTTGTCCTTGGTGAGAAACACTTTGTATTTGATCTGGTTGTCCTCCAGAACTGACGGGTAGGTGACATTCAGGGAGATTTTTCCTTTTCCAGCAACCACATACTCTCCTTTAACCTTCACAGCTAGAGAAGCAAGAGCAGCAGGGAGGTTAAGGGATATGAAGTGGTCACCAGAATCCCTTGGTGCTGGGAGCTGCAGACTGCCCATTTGTTAAAAACCAGTTTGATCTAAGTTGGGCACTCCTAAGAGCATGGCTTCTACAACTTCCCACTGGAGAGCATCCCACAAACAAAATGCAGCATCCAGGATTTTCCTCCCAAACTCCATTTCCTTATTTGCACAAGCTTGTTTCAGCCTGTGTTCCCTCCTCTCCTTTTCACTCAGCTCACCCAGGTGTGTGAAGAGAGGTCTCCAGTTGGTAACATGGACAGAGGTGGTGTTATATGGCAGGGACAGAAATGTCACATACTCTGGAAGGATGGAAAAAAAGAAGACACGATCACCTTCCATCACTAGACCTCTGATGGAAAGGCTGGGGATTACAGATCAACCCCCCTTTCCCCTATTAGCATGCTGTCCATTAGAGGGCAAGCCTTACAGGCAGCAACAAAGCTGAAGGGGTTATGTATCTAATAGAAAAATAAATAAGGACACAACAATGATGGCCAGCAGGCTGAATTCACATTGACCTTAGTGCAAGGCTTGAACATAGCGATGGTGATACAGCAAACAAAACTGAACTGAATTCTGTGTCCTGTTCTCACCTCTCTTTTGTTCTGGTCATGTTCTCTGCTAATACCTCTATGTGAGACTGCCAGGGCCACATCAGTTCCCAAATGGATGTTTAACATTTCAGGAAGCATTGACAATGCTCTCAGGCACATGGTGGGATTCTTGGGGCTGTCCTGTGCAGGGCTAGGGCTCAGATTTCAATGATCCTTATGGATCCTACTCAGGATATTTACGATTCTGATATAACCTCCAGCTCCCAATGATTTGCTGGACATCCCAAACAGCTACATTTCTGTTTCACATCTAGAGAAAAAAAATAGGCACTCTGCCCTCACACCAGCTACCTCCCTGTCTTCTCTGTTGGACCACCCAAAGTCCATCTTCATACCCTCCATGAAATAAAATCAGGCAGAAGCCAAAGGAAGAAGTCACATATGGAAGATTATGAACACTGACTATGCACACAAATATGCAGCACACAAACAGCACCACAGTGTAGAGCCTGAGGGGAGGACTACACACCTTTAGCTTTTCCTTCCATGTAAGATCCACTCACTTGGGTGCAAGTGGAGTTATCACCCCCACAGACCTTGCAGGAATCCATTATCTTCTCGGAGTCCATCTGGCCGTCACACCCGAATGCCTGAGCAAAGGGGAGAGTCTGTCAGACCTGCCTATTCTGAGAAAACAAGTGAATGAATTCCTGAAACTGCCCTTTCCATTTGGAACTGGAATTTAAGAAGACAACAAAGATGCATTTGTACCTAGATCTACCACTGGACAGCAAAGCCAGAGACTGGAAAGTCTTAGCTGAGAGCACAAGTTTCATTAATTGCGTGACATTTTCTTTCCCACAACAAGCAGCCCAAAAAGATTTCTCCTGTGACCTAAAACCAAGGCTCTGCACTCCCTGTCTTCTACAAACTCTTTCTGGAGGTGGGGAGGAAAAAACAAAAGCCCAGGAGAACAGTAAACATGAATGGCAGGCTCTGAAGGAATCTTTACCTCCCCAAAGCCCAAAGCCAAACCTAGCTCACATCCTTCAGCCTGGCCTTCAATCCCATGGAACCCAGAAGAGAGATTCTATCCTCATTCTCACGAACAAGACTAATTTACACAGAGCTGCAGGAGGATCTCAGCAGGCTTAGCAGCAAAACATGTGCAACTGCTGAATTTATGCTAGAGGCACTGATCCCAGGCTTTGGAAACTGCCATAACATGCATATTTATCACTGTGGCCAATAAAACAGCCCAAATCAGAACGGGTTATGCCTACACCCTCTGCTGTTCATTGGGGGAAACACATCACAAGACATGGTGAACACGAGGATAATGAGAAAAACATAAAATTTAGAAAGAGTATTCTGGGAATGTAAAGAAACAACAGCAAACATACACCCAGGTCAGCACTGAGCAGTTCCTACAATGCAGACAGCGCGGGGGAGGTACATTCAAGTTCATCCGGAAAGAATGTCTTTCTCAGGTCCAACCCAGAAAAAAACCCAAAAGTTGTGCTTCAGTTTTGATAAGTGATACTGCAACAATCAATCTGTCGACACCAACAGAGTCAGCGTTTTATGGGGCTAATTACACCAGGCAAACTGAGCAGTTAATGATGTGTCCTCCACCAACACACATAAACCACTTGCTTCTTGGATTAGGGATGTGTGCTTAATGCATAATTAGCAGAATGTCTTATCTGGAGGGCACTGGATGCACAGACAGAACAGTAGATTTGTTGGACTCCATCCAACACAAGAAGCAAACTCTCTACTGAGAAGAGCTCATTCTGTTGTTTGGGACACTGTCTTTTTATCCCTGCTCCAAGCAAACTGACTCCTCTGCACATGCAGATTACTTGTCAGAGGCTCACCTGGATTCCCCAGTCACTTACTCTGCAGCTTCCCCTTATGCACAGATGGGAAGCCCCGTGGAGCCCAGAGTCCTCCTGCTCACACCTGGTTCCATCTGTGAAACTGTCTTCACGGCTCACCATGAAGTCCTTCTCAAGAGCCCTGCACATGTGCTTGCAGAGCAGGTCCCCTGGAGCAGGCAGGCAGAAGGAAGGAGTTCCTCTTTCAGAAAGACACATGGCTGACCCTCAAGAAATGCAAATAACCCCAGAGAGGTTGTGGACTCCCATCCCTGGAAGTGTTCAAGACCAGGCTGGACGGGGCTTTGAGCAGCCTGGGATAGTGGAAGGTGTCCCTGCCCGTGGCAGGGGCTGGAACAAGATGATCTTTAAGGTCCCTTTCAGCCCAAGCCAGTCTGTGATTCTATGATCTGACAGAGAGTAACCAGGGTTCTTGTGACAACTGAAACACTCAGTGAAATGGCCTTTTAACTTCAAAATACAGATAGGTCCATGAGCACTCCCTGCACAAACTGAGGTTTCAGGCTTTCCTTACCTTTGGCAAAGCCAACAGCAGAAGTCCAGGTATAAAAGGATGGTGTTTCTACAGAAAGATATAGTGGCTTCAAATTTGTTGCTGCACATTGTTCAGTCATAAAGTCCTGCTGGGTTATCAGACAGGCCTAAATCCCAGAGAATATTGTTTGGGTAAGGAAAGGAAGTGACTGAGCACAGAATCCCAAAACAGCATTTCACCCTCTAGTTGAAGGCAGAATGTAAGTAAAACACCAAAACAACTGCAAATAAAGAAAACCACTTTAAAGGGAGGCTACAGGATATGCAGAGAATTGTGTTTGGAAGCTGCTATCTCTGCTATTTATACAAAATAAATAGATAAGGAAAACAATGCAAGAAAGTCCCTCTGAAGAAAAACTATCATTAAGTGAGTCACTATTTTCTCAGCATCTGTCCTGCTATGGGGGCATAGAGAAAATGCTTCATTACATGTGAACAATGCTAATAAATAACACTGCTGTCTTCAGTGGCACAAATACCTCTCCTGTTGTCAAACAGATGGAGGCTCCACATCAGATCTTTAGTCCTCCTTCCCAGAGCACTCAGCTGTCGTGTACAGTCAAAAACCAGCTCTCAAAGTGTTAAGGCAAAAGCTGAGATGAAGCGATGAGCCCCATTACCTGTGTATTGCACATCTCCGCTTGGATGCCGGCCCCGTGGCATTCCTGCCCCCCAAAAGCAGGTCTGGAAATCAGAGGAGAACTCCTCAGCAGAGGCAGGTTTGTGCCAAGCAAAGAGTAAGGCTCAGCAAACAGCCAGGTCCCCACCTCTCACCTGGGGTTGTTGCAGAACCGCTGCCTCACCACGACTCCGCCACCGCAGCTGCGGGAGCAGGGGGAGAAGGGGCTCCAGGCTGACCACTGCCCATGCACCACAGCCATGGGGGTCAGTTCTTCCAGAGAGCTGCACTGGCCCTTGGAGCACCACTAAGACCAAGAACACACAAAACTGGCAGCAGCACCACAGGGAAGCCAGCTGGGCTGGGATCTACAAGGGTGGCACAAGTCCCCATCTTTTGGCAGGCCAGGAACAGAGAATCCCAGGATAAATGAGGCACCTTCTCACAAGAGGCTGAAGAGTCCCATTCCTAATTAGGGTCTAACTGAGTTTGAGGTAAAACAAAGATCAAATAGGCCATTTCAAGTAGAAAGCAAAGCCTTGGAGGAGAGCTCCGATACCAGGATAGAGAACTGCAAAGCAACTCCAGAGATACAGCCAAGGTGAAAGCACCAAGATCAGGACATAATGGTGCCAGTTTATGACTGGAGTGTCTGCCCTCAGCTCCCTGTCCCAGGGGCAGAGCATGCCAGGCACCTTCCAGCCACTGATCATGTCTTGCTATCTGAGCTCCAAAGCACCCATACCCACTTCTGACCATCAGATCAGATCCTTACCTTATTGATCCCACACTCAGTACCATCCAAGAGGGGAACAAGAAGCCGAGTACAACTGGATTGGTCTGCTGGGTGCACATGGCATGAGAGAACTTTACATATGTCCTGGCGTGACAAGAAAATCAGGGAGTTCAAGGAGTCACTTGGGCTCATCAACACAGCAGTCCCAAAAGTTAAAACAGTGCCATGACCCAGGTGTTTGGTTTTCCCACAGATACCAACAATACAAGTTCAATCATTCCTTCTGCTATCCGGGAAAAGTTGTGGGCAAGTCAAAAGACCATCACTGCCAGCTGTAATGCTAGGAGATGATCAACTGAAGCAATTAAAGTTTCACCCACCTTAGTGCTTCCTCATTAATAAAACATGTCCAGATGGCAGCTATTAGCCACACTGAGTTTGTCAGACAAGGGCATTTGAGACATGGCAGGGAAGCCAAAGGAATCCAGTGAACAAGAGCTCCCCAAGGCAGGACCCTGACTGAGTTTACCCAGCGCTGCCAGGCCAGCTGTGCACAGCAGCACCCAACTGTGCAAACCTTAGAGATTTATGTGGAGGAAGGAGGTGATGGAGAGAAGGGAAGCATTTTTAAAGCCTTTGAAGGTTCATTCTTTGCCAAGGAATCTGTGGCAGAAAAGCACCTCCTACCCCTTTAGAAGAAAAATGCTACCAGCCCCCTTTTTCTGAACCTCAGCTCCAGGACATTTCCCTGCTGCCCTTAGCAAGACAGACAAACCTTCTACCTACAACATTGCTGTCAGCAAAGGTGCAAGCTGTGGCAACACTCCCAAAGGCTATTTTACATTGCTCATCTGCTCCATAGTACAAGCCAGGCTTCCATCCAGGGATGCTGCCGTCCATGTCCGGCAGGTCATTTAAGCAGTTTGTTTGGCCTGTACTGATAGAAACACAGGGAATATCACTTTCCCAGCTGTGGGCAGTGAGGACAATGACATGTTTGCAAACTTGTGCTGAGTTTCATTCTGGGAGTTGGCTGCTGCTTTCCCAGACAACACATGCTCGCTGTGGGCTGTGATGGATTTAGTTGCAGCAGCTGCCTGGAGATGCTCACAGTTCCCTGCTGCTGAAGTTATATCCCATTCCTGTTCTGCACCCAGCCAGCACACAGCCTGCAGTGCTTGCCTGAACATAGATGCTCTGATGTTGTAAATAAAACGTCCAGGCTGAGCCAGTGTCTGAGAAATCCAACACAGCCCAGGCATGTCAGTCATTAACTGAAGTCAATTCCAGCTACGTGAAGCAAAAACTGGGTTTAACCTCAGCCACAAGTGCTAAAAAATAAACAAACCCCAAGCTTTTTGCTGATCCTCATTTTTTAGTACTTTTTTTTTTTCATTCTTTGACTTTTCCTCTCCAAAGCTGCCAGCACAGGGAACTGCAGAACTCGACCATTCCCTTACCTGACAAGGGCCAGGAAGTGCTCCTGGCTGCAGGGTGACCAGGTGAGGTCGATGCTGTTGTGGTTCCCTGCTGACCCCATGATGTAGCCACTGCTGCTGCACTGATTGCCCTCTCCATCGTGGGGGATTCCAAGGCTGCAACAGAAGCAGCACAGAGCCCTGAGGACAAGAAACTCAGAGGCTGGGTTCCCTCAGAGCCTCTCTTCTCTAAGCAAGGACTGAGCTCCCTCTGCAGCCCTTCTTTCTACTCTTGTCACAGAGGTTTTCTCTCCTCTTTGCAGCTTCTAATTGTCACAGAACACACAGGATTGCAAGAAATGCAAGGAACTCTTTCCAAAAGTTTAGAATAATCCATGGGAGACTCCCTGTTATGTAAAGAGATCCTTTTCCTTCTTCAGAATCCCTTAAAATGGGGAATGTTTTTACTTGAACAAAACCTGCTGGGCTGCTCTGGGGCTGCTGTGCTGACCTGTGCCCAATCTCATGGGCTATGGTGACTCCAAGGTCAAAGCCAGTGTCCTGGGTAATCACACAGCTCCAGAAGGAGGAGCAGACTCCCCCCAGCTGGGTCACTCCACGTAGCTCTTTGTTCCCATCGGGTAACTCCAGGTCAAACCTAAAGCAAGGGAGACATATAGAGGAAAGAGCAAAGAACCACCACAGCTGATAAAGCTGGGTCTAGACATTTCACTGAATTTGAGCTTTCCTGGTCTAACTTTGCCAGTCTAACATTTCTTTTGATACATGGAGTTCCCTGGAGCAAGACTGAAGCAGTAGAGCCCCACTGCTCAAAATTTATGATGATTCTACACTAAAAAAATAAATGTCCTCAGACAAGCAGAGCAGAGTAAAGTTACCTAATCCTATTTGCAAAAGACAGAGCAGTATCATCATCTCTTTGAAGAAAGGGCACCAAACAAAGGTCACTGCACTCAAGAAAAGTTTGTATTTGACAAATTAAACCAAGGCAGTTTAGGGCAAGGAGCCTAAAAGTCAGCTAAAATGTCTGAGCAGGAGTAGCACCGGGAATCTTGCATGGAAAACACCAGTGGGTTTTCACTTCCAGTTACTGTTTGACTTTTCTGCCCACAAAAAGCTGCAGTGGGTTTGGCTGTGCTGCTCTGGGAGCACACCATGTCTGCTCCAGCCTGGGGGAATGTCCCACTTCCTTTAGAAACTGAAGAAACAACATCTCTCATTAACTGCATTACACAAAGGGCAGGAGAATCAGCATCACACAGCAGAATCAACCCATTTCCAAAGACTCAGTGCAAGGCACTGTCACTGCTGTAACAGCTGAACACCATCAGCCCCGCTCCCAGTCCCTGCTCCCAGTCCCTGCCAGGGCAGGGGAGCTGCAGCACCTGGTGATGTAGAGGACAATGTCAGCATGCTGGGGGTCAGAGTCACTCTGGGGGTTCACCTTCTTGCTCCACTCACAAACGCTGATGAGCGAGGAGGTGATGTTGGTTGTGATGTTCACCTCGGCCTGCGGGGGAGGCACATGTTTGCACATTCCAGAGAGCCTTGAGCAAGCCCTTGGACAACACTGGGTCACAGTCCTCCCCTCTTACCTCTGGCTCTCTCAAAACCAGCATTTGCGTGAGATGAACCCTGAAATGAGCCCCGAGCGAGGCATCTCTGAGCAGCTCTGCCCCCTGATAAGAAATAGAGAGGATTCAATCCAGAAGGCACCTCAGTGACTCCCACTGTTCCCCAGAACAGGGCTGCACTCATTACAATGGTAACTGTAAAATCACTGCGAAGAACAACATTAACATATGCACTACAAATGTAAATAAATCTGTCAAGAGATGAGAACTGTTTTTAGACTTGTCAGGTATTGCTGAAGCTGAGAGGAATTTGCAAGGAAAACAGTTTCATAGGGAAGGAGAATGAATGTTAAGGTTTTTATTTTGCAGTGCATGCACACAGAAAATGCATAAACAAATTCTTAATAATAGTACAGGGAGACAGAAAAATTCTGTAAGAGAAATGAATCATTGAAATTAAAATGCAAGATTAATTCCATGGATTTAGTTCAATTCCACTGAAAGCAACAGGGACTTAATCAAGGCTGGGGTGATAAAACTCTTTATCTGACTTGCAACAATATTTGTAATGAAATTAAGAGCTACATTTTCTATGTAGGTTTTATGGTTATAACCCCAAAGCTTCTAACATCCTCTTTAGCTGGTGCAGCTCCTTGTGCAAGGGAAGCAGAGAGGGATGCCCTGCACACCAGGAGTGCTCTGCACCCGGGGCAGGGAAGCACAACCACCCTGAGAGGGCACTCCCAGAGGTCCTGCCTGTGACACAGCCCAGGAGCTCCCACACTGGGACAGAGTTCCAGACAGAGAGCTACTCACAATGTTCAGGTTGGCAAGAATATATCGCTCCGTGTCCTCTCTGTGGTACAAGAAAACATCTGGCCCTGCTACGACCATGAGCTCCAGATGTTTGACAGCTCCCTCAGCCCTCTTCTGCAGGCGAGGAGGAGCCCGCCCTGCTGAACAGCACAAGGGGACACAGGGAGTTTAAAATGCAGCATAAAAGCTCCTACAGATCCACTCCCTTTTCCCAAAGGTTAGAGCAACACAGGTGGAAGCCCACTTCTCCAGTTGTTTGCTCAGGTTTCCCACTTCAGGTGGTTTCTTTCACCTCCCAGCATCCTTAGTAACACACCTGTGCCATCAAAATAGCAACGACCCACATGAAAACACACCATTACACCTGCGGGTAGTAACTGTGAGGTGAGAAATGTTTGTGGTTCCTGAGGTTTTCAAGTCAACTCAGATATTTGTAAATACAAATTTTATCTCTGAGCTCCTGCAGGCAACCCCACTACCAGGAGACCGCTTTTCCGTGTCCATTACCTCTTGCTGTCTTTGCCTCTCCTGAAGCACTTCTGAAGACAATGTGGGGTCTGGAGAAGCCAAGGTCCTCCAGCAGGGCCACATCTTTGCTTCTGACTGGCCTGATGCAAATCTTTTGCCCATCCACAACCACGACTCCTTGCTAAAGCGGATAAAATTCCATCTCTGAGTTATTCCAAACACATTTGCTATCAGTGGAGAACTGTGGGCCATATCCTCCCTTTGTCATGCTCAGATTTATTCAGTGGATGGTTCACAAATTTGGTGCATAAAGCTGCAAACCTACAAAGGCTGTAACAGCTCATGGGGAGAAGTTCAGTACATACTCACCAGCTGCCCTTCACAGTAAGTGACTCTACTCGTGGCCCCAGGGGGCTGCAGTGGGTTTCCACCTGCAAAGCAGTTCCCTGGGAATCTCTTCAGAAAGCTAAAGGAAGAGTTCACCACTTGATTGCTCACAAAGGATGAGGAAAGGAGGGCATGGTCCTCCAGAAATTCAAAGGCAAAGAGCTCTCCCCAGGCCTCGATGGAGCAGTGCTGAACCCTGCAGGGCACCAGCCCACTCTGCTCTCCTTGGCAAGGGCAAGTTGGCTCAGCCACAACAAACTCAGGCACTGAAAGAAATGAAACAAGACCAGAACAAGTTATGAGAAATGTTGGTACACAGAAATCCAGTATCTCCCTAGGGAAAATACTCTCCAAATGACACCCGTGGCCTTTTGGGGTCATGGTGTCAACAGTCAAGGAATTTCTGTACTTTTGTGTATTCCAAAGCGAGGACAATCTGATTGAGAACAGACAACAGAAACTGGCTCCTGGTTTACTGGCATCCCTCAGTAAGGAGAACAGTTCATTTAACAAAGGCTGGGATGGTTTTACTTTCACAGGTGTTAAGTATTAATGAGTGAGAATTATCATAATCCAGAAAAAGCCACTGGGATGAGTACTAGGTGAACTCACAAAGTGACAATACCCTTCAAACATATCTTTATTCTTAACTATCATCAATCCAGGGAATACTCATCTCTCTATCCATTTATTTTTAAATTAATAAATACATTTAAAGTTATCCTTAGTCTAAAGCTTCCCACTCAGAAGACCTGGACCTGTTAATCTCACAGAAAACCACCAACACAGAGGACGAGGGCCACAGCAGGAACATGGAAAGAGATTTAACAAATCTTCCTCAGCAGATTTAAAATTCTGACCCAGTTCTTCAACCACTCGCTGCAACACCGATTGCCTCCCTGAGAACAGGACCCAGAAACACCAAATGTCTGCAGATCAGGGGTTGTTAATAAGTGTTCTTATTAGTATTCTTATTAATAAGTTACCAGATAGGAAAAGGATTAGGAATGCAGTGACAGACGTGTTCTAAAGCGGGGAGCCCTGCATACCATCAGGCACCGAGCTGGTTCCAAAATAGGAGAAAACAGCTTCCCCATCCAAAGCACCGAGGAACTTCTGCAAGAAGAAGAAGAAGAAGAGCTTTATGTGTTTCATTTTTTAAGACAAACAAACGGGTACGAGACCAGGGCTCACAGACCCCGACCTGGAGGGAACCCCAGCCCAGAGCTCAGACAGATCCCCACGCAGGGAGCGGGGACCAGCAGCTCCATCCCCTCCACTGGCGAGCCCGGGGCGGGTTTGGGCTTGGAAACAGCGTCGCTCTCTCCTTCCCTATTAACTTTATTTTTCTCCTGGAAGTGCCGGAGCCTCGGCGGGCACGGGAGTGGCTGCGGAGCAAGGACTCACCTCTCGGGGCCAGCACAGCCCCAGCGGGAGCATCGCCCAGCCCACCACCATCACCACCGCTACCACCATCCTCCTCCTGCGGCGGGGAGGGCGAGTGTCGGGCCGGAGGGCGAGTTTTGGGCCGGAGCATCATCACGTGGAGCGGAAGGGCAGGGAGAGCAAACAGCGCCCGGGGCTCGGCGCGGGGACCGCAGCCTCACCCCGCAGTGCCCGCGGCCTCCCCAGGGCGTGCGCGGTGCCCAAAGGGGTGGCCAAAGGGGTGGCCAAAGGGGGGTCCGTGGGCTCCGTGTCCCTGCGGGTCACCCGTGGGCAGGGGGCACCCGCGCGGCCCGGAACGCAGAGCGCGGGCCGCGTTCCCCGCCGGGGCGGTGCGGCGCTGCGCCGATCCCCCTGAGGGAGGCGCGGCCTGCGTAGGACTCCCTTTCCCCACGCTGATCCCTGATCCCGATCCCGGTGCTGATCCCGCCGCGCTGCCCCCCGCATGGTGAAGCGCAGCCCCGCGGAGCCCCAGGCCGGGCCGGGGCCGGGCGGGAGGAGGAGGAGGAGGAGGAGGAAGGGCCGCGGGGCCGCGCCGAAAGGCCCCGAGGTGGCGGCGGCGCGGCCGCCCCGCTGCCCTCAGGAGTTCTCGTCCAACTGGAAGGCGCTGCAGGAGGTGAGGGGGGACGGCGGGATGGGGCCGGGACAGGGACCGGCCGAGACCCCCCCGAGTGGTCAACCACGAGCGCTGTCTTCGTGGCGATAAATAAAGTGGTGTTTGGGACACCAGGCTGGAGAGTCCGGGGCCACGCGGCACCAGGAGTGCTCTGGAGAGGGAGGTAATCACGGAATATGGAGTGGTTTGGGTTGGAAGGGAACTTAAGGAGCATCTCGTTCCACCCCTGCCACGGGCAGGGACACCTCCCGCTAGCCCAGGTTGCTCCAAGGCCTGTCCTTGGGCACTTCCAGGGATGGGGCAGACACAGCTTCTCTGGGCACCCTGTGCCCACCCTCACAGGGAAGGATTTCTTCCCAATATCCCATCTAACCCTGCCCTCTGGCACTTTGAAGCCATTCCCCCTTGTCCTGTCACTCCAGGCCCTTGTAAATAGTCTCTCCCCACCTTTCTTGAAGGCTCCTCTTAGGTACTGGAAGGCCACAATGAGGTCGCCCCACCAGGATCTTTTCCTTTATCCTTTTTCCTTTTTTTTATCATTTTAGCTACTGAAACAAAAGGCAAATGGCTCCAATGGATCCCTCTCTACATGTCAAACTGACACCAAAAAGAAGCAGCCAGTCAAAGCAGCCAAAAGCCCAGAAGTCCCAGCTATCAATGGGAATGTGGGAAAGGCCAAACCCACGAATAAAACAAACAGTGGTTCTGCTCAGGACAACCCTCCTTTGGCTAAGCCAGAATCCAAGGGGGCTACAGTGAATAAGAATTTAAATGGCACCAAAAGCCATGGAAAAGGCTGCAAAGACAAAAAGAGAAATGGCAACATTGTGAAGGAGAAGGATGATTTAAAACATAAGAGGAGGAAAGCTGAGGAACACGTGGAGCAGCAGCCGCCCAAGGAGTGAGTACTTCAGGCATCTGCCTGGATGTGAATATTCATTTTGGGGTGATGACATAAGAAGCACAGAGAGGTACAGTCAAGACAGCTGCACTCTTGCAGACTAAATTTTGAAAGAAATAAGGCACATGTTGCCCCTACTCCTCAAGCAGACCCAATTTTCAGAGTTTATTTCTTGATTTAAAAAATAGACTTGCTTTTGGTACACCAGGCTGCTTTAAGACCATAAATGTAATTAAATGTGTCCTTACCAGGGCTGACATCTGGTTTGATGACGTTGACCCAAAAGACATTGAAGCAGCAATAGGACCTGAAGCAGCAAAAATTGCCAGAAGAAACATGGGACTTGAAACAGGCCCATCCAAAGAGTCTGTGGAGCAGGTGCTGGTTAAGGAAAATGCTTCTGATGGGTGAGTGGCATTCCAGAGGGAAGGGTGGCAGCAGAGGCATCTTGACGAGCTTCTAATAAGTGATCTGCAGGTGCACAGTGTGAGCTGACATCTCCCCGCATCTGCTGGCAGGCTTTTCCCTGTTGGAATCAACGTGAGAACCTTGTGAGCTGCACAGGGGCCCCTGCAGAGGTGTCACCAAGCTGCCCTTTGTCTTTCAGGCTGACAAAAGCTGTAGCCATGGACTGTGAGATGGTGGGAGTGGGCCCCAAGGGGGAGGACAGCATTGTGGCTCGGGTGTCCATCGTGAACCAGTTTGGGAAGTGCATTTATGACAAGTATGTCAAGCCTACAGAAAAGGTGACTGACTACAGGACAGCTGTTAGTGGCATACGCCCTCAGAATATAAATGCAGGTAGGAGGGGCTTTCCCCCAAAATGTTGTTTAAAGAGGGAAAATTTAACAGGCTGTCACAGGAGCCTCACTGGCTGAGCTTGGAACAGGTTTTAAACCTATTTGGGAAAAACAAAATGCTAAGATTTCTGTTAAACTTAATGCTGAGAAAAACGGTGGAAAGAAATACTTTTTACAGAGTGATCGCTAATGCCCTTGAAGAAATTAACTGGTGGTATGTGGTATGGGAAAAATAGAATAATTATCTCCTTTTTAAGCTGTGCTCTTTACGGAATCCTCTATGTTCTTCTAACAAGCAGAGCGTTCAGTGTACTGTGCAATTGGCATAACTACCGTCCCAAGGATACAACTGCTTTCACAGAAAAGGTGCAGTGTTTTAATCATAGTTTGCTCATGGAGAGTGTTTCCTTGTATGGCATTTTTAGGTGAAGACTTTAAAACTGTTCAGAAGGAGGTTGCTGACATCCTGAAGGGAAGGATTTTAGTTGGACATGCTTTACGGAATGATCTGAAGGTACAAGGCTGCACATTGAGATTGATTTAATATCTAATACATCCTTCTGGATCAGGTGAACACACCTGAGCTCCTGCAAACTGCAGCTTTATCACTGTTCTTGTCATTTCCTGCTGCACTCACTACAGCCCTGAATCAGTTGCCCACTGTAGTTCTTCAGCTTCCAAACCCTGTTGCCAGTAGCACTGATCTGCTACTAAAGAGCCAAGAAAGAAACAGAATGAGGGAAAAAAATCTGTGCGTGCTTTGCGTAGTCCCCAAATCAGCAGTCTGGTCATGGTCACCAGGGACAGGTATGGGATGTCATGCTGTGCCAGCACTGCAGGTGGTCTCTGCAGGTGCCTCCAGATTCATTTCTGTTTCTCATACTAAGTAGAGCTGTGGATCCTGAATCCAGACAGTGTCTGCATGATCTTCGTCTTGTCCTTTCATGGTTTTAAAGTATCTCATAGATGAAAGGAAACAGCAGGCAGCTGTACATTCAGCTGTGTGAAGTTCTATGCAACAGCACATTGTGGACTGGAAATGTAATTTCTTTTAGGTCCTATTGCTTGATCACCCTCAGAAGAAGATAAGGGACACACAGAGATACAAACCTTTCAAACAGAGAGTCAAGGTAAGAGACTGATGGGGAAAGTGCACCTCAGTTAACTGACTCTGGAGCTGCTGGCTCACTCCTGTGCTTGCCTCCACCTGACCCTGTTCCTTCTTTCCTACCTGCAACAGGACTGCCTGCTTTTTGTCACCTGAGAATACCAGTCTAGTCCGGTGCTTTCTTAGTGTTTGAAATACCTCCAAAAGTTGCTTAGCTCAGTGTTAATATTACCAGTAACACCTGTGCACAGAATTCAGTGGCTTTCCCATTTTTTAGCACTTGCCTGGGCTTCATAACTTTTCTGGGCAGCAAAATAAGATAGTAGAGTTCTACTTACAGCAAAGCTTATGCAATAATCTTAATGGTATCGTTTCCATAGGGATATAAAAATATAGATGGCTTCAAGTTTCTGCTTAGACTGCAGGAGTAAAGGTTCAGATTATTGGGAGGTATTTTAAGGTCTGTAACTAGATATTCAGGGGGTGTTTTCCACAACTAAGCACCCCAAACATAAATCTTAGGATTATGGTAGTACACAAAGGATCGTCTCAGCAGTGCACACATAAATCTCATATTTCATTAGTTATTCTTGGTATTTCACCAATAGAAGCTAAGATATGCTGTTCTTTGAGGAATACACTTAATATTTTTATATACATACACATCTCTCTGTATTTCAAGTAGTGAGACACAGCATGATTCTATGATGTTTTCTGTTTCTAGAGTTCAAGGCCATCACTGAAGTTGCTCTGTGAGACACTGCTCAATGTTCAGGTGCAGACAGCAGAGCACTGCTCGGTAGGTACTTCATCAGAACATTCAGTTTTGGGTAGACCTACAAGACACTACACAGTAGCTCTGGGGTCTGGGTTCAGTCCAGAATGCTGTGCCATCATTCCTGCCAAAAGTCAGCAAGCTCTGCCTGAACACCAGCAGCATTGAGATTGTCATCTAAGCTTGCTTACTGTTGTGTTTCCTGATTTTCTTAAACAACTTGTGCACAAATCATCTCTATTTTAGTTAAATATTAGTCTTGTTATTTTAAAAACTCCAGGGAAAAACATAATGATCAAGTATCAACTGCTTACCTTAAAAGCAGCATTCTGTATTCCCCTTGTACTGTGAGGGGATGAATAAATAGTGTGAGAGGCTACACCTGAACCTCTGCACTTAGTTCCTTTCTTCCAGTGGACAGGAGGATGTAAGAGAGGAGTGGAATGGGGAAGCAGGGCAGGTTGGGAGGGTGTCTCCAAAAACGAGGTATCAATTTTTTCATTATGACCTTCCAAGCGACAGTCAGAAAGAAGTGCAGAGCCTCGTGGTGGGTCACACATTTTGAGTACACATTCATCCCTTCCTCTGGTCACAGAGCCTAAATCTGAAACCAGATCAATGTTCATTGAATGATATATTAAAATGATGGAAGACTTAGCTGCTTATTACCACACATCCCTGGAAGTGTCCAAGGCCAGGTTGGACGGGGCTTGGAGCAACCTGGGCTGGTGGAAGGTGTCCCTGCCCATGGCACGGGGTGGAACTGGATGATCTTTAAGGTCCCTTCCAACCCAAACCACTCTGTGGTTCTGTGATTATTAACAATAATGTTCTTAAAGCAACTGTGTTTGATTAAGCTGCCGTTTGTTCTGTTCTCTTTCAGATTCAGGATGCACAAGCAGCTATGAGACTGTACACCTTAGAGAAAAATAAATGGGAAGCTGCTGTTAAGAACAAAGCTAACAACAAAAAATTGTAAAACTTGAAGGGTTCTACCCTGTGTTTTTATCTGCAGCATTTGCTGGTTTCATATCACTTTCCAGGACAAATTTAGAGATAAGTCAGAACTGACAGCAGCTACTTCATAAAATCAATGCAAGTACAACACTTCCTAACCTGGAACAGCAATGCTGCCATCCAAGAATCCTGCTGGTATCCCTTCTGGATGGTTCCCATGCCTGATACTGTGTTCAAACAACATTTGTAACAAATGCCTGCATTTGTGAAGAACTTTGTCATTATATTTCTGCACAGGAAATATACACTGAATAAGTACAAAAACCCCCTTAAATTATAATAGATTAAGGAAGAAACTGTCACTGCTTTGCTAAAATTCTCAAGACTAATATTGTATTTCAGATATGTTAAGGTCTACAAAGGTGAATTCTTAGTTATTGCTGTTAGTCACACAGTTATGGTACTGAAACCAACAACACATACCTGCTTATATATAACATATAATATATATGATAGTCCCATATTCATTTTTCTGGTGAGGAAAAGTCTTTTAAAATATTTCCAGAGAATCCAAGTGTGTACAAGTCTTGTTCTTAGACAAAAAGTGTTTCTTTTACTTCTGCAGTTTCAAAAGTGTTGCATCCACAATGGTTGTTATCTCCTGGAGAGAAAAGTGAGAATTGTCAAGTACAAGTTTACCTTGTTGCTTCACTTATTTTTGTATTCATTTATTAATAAAAACACTGTGTCTAACACAGGTCTCCAGAGTGGCTGCTGTTGTAACAGTGAGGTGTGGTTACAACAGGAGGGGGAGCTTTCTGCTCTTCTCTGATTCCTTTTTGCTGCATTCCTTTCTATCAGGGTTGATTCCAGTGGTGCAGGAGACCCTGGAGAGCAGTTTGCAACTGCCTTTGACACAAATCATGTAAATGCAGAACTAAACCCACCAAAGTTAAGACTAACCAGTCTTACTGGCTTGATGAACAAACTGACTCCTCATTGATATACTGAGAGCAAGTCATTGGAAAGGAAATATTAGTGTAACACATTAAACAGGTCAAATAACTTTGCTGGTTTTTCCTTTTTTCAGTGTGACTGCTTGTTGAAATTTAATGTAAGTTAAATCTTCATACAAACTGTCAGAAAGCTTTTGTTTGTTTTTTCAAAGATGCCACTTCCAAACCAAAAATAAATTTGATGAAATGTACTTAGGCTTTTTTTTCCTGTAAACTTCAGCCTGATTTAGTATGGAGAACATACTAAACTGATGTGATGTCTCAAGAGACCACAACATAGTTTTTAAAAAATTACAACAGAGAGAAAAAACCCCTTTCAACAACTTGTTTTCAGTAGTTAGAACTATTCTTACAAACTCACTCTTTAGCCCATATACAGCTAATTCCCTACACTTCTGCATTATGTAATTCCAGCTGTTTGAAAATTACCAAATCCACCACCACAAATCATATACTAAGCATCTACTCTTTGTTGTCACAGTGGCTTCTCCATACCGTGCTAAATGGAAACTGGATTTTTATTTCAGACAGCAGTTTGTCCATTTTCTGGGACAGCAAATCCAGCACAACCTCATCTGCAATGTCAATGAACAGGATCATTTGTGGATCATCTAGCAAAACTGACACCGGAGCAGGAGCTAAAGGAGCACAGGGAGAGGATGAACTACAGAAGGAGAAGGCCAGATAAAATAAAGTTACAATATTTTAACATCAGGGTGGTATTTATTCAGAACAAGAGGGATGAATTCTCAGTTTCAATTCATCCTCCTTTCTTAGACATAAACCTGAGAGCAACTAACATGTCCCTGGGCAGATGCTGATACAGTTTTACTGTTCTGGGGATGGAGGAGAGAAGGAAACTCAACAAATAACAGCACCGGCCTTCTCACCATACTGAGCCATCTCCTTCACTAGCAGACAGACAGCTCCCACCACTCCTGGATCGTTGAAGTAAAGGTGATAGACATCTTTGATGAGGTCTATTCCATTGCCTTTTGAGTCTGTTATAAATGTCAAAGCTGCTATTTCTGGAAGGAAGACAAACACTGCTGGGCTCAGTAGTAGCTGCAGACTGCATGTTCTGCTTCCCAGTCCCCTCACCAGCTAGCACACCCCATTATTTTAAGTCTAAAAGCTATTCTGAGGCATATTTGGGCAACAAGTAAAAGACCACTTATGCAACTGACACTGTCATGCATGGCAGAAGTGATTTTGATGTTTACTACCCTTTTAAACAGATGAAACAACTTCATCATAACTACCAAAGCACTCTCAAGTTACTAACAGATAAGATTGTGCTGATCTAGTACTTCTCAAGCATGCTGGGTTCATGGAATCATACAATGGGTTGGCTGGAAGGGACCTTAAAGCTCATCTCATTCCAACCCCCTGCCATGGGCAGGGACACCTCCCACTAGACCAGAGCCCCATCCAGCCTGGCCTGGAACATCTCCAGGCACAAGGAGGCCACAAACTCTCTGGTTCATGGGAAAAATAACCCCCCAACTCCAGTTTCACCATTTGAGTCCTGCAAGCAAAGATTAATCTGGGAGAGCAGAGTTCAATCTCAATCCCACTATGAATCTTGATCTATACAGGAAAATCCACTTCTGAGCTGATTTGCAATTAATAAAACCAGAATTGCTGAATGTTACCAGACACCCTTAGAAGGCTGGCTAAGGCCAGGCAGCCATTCTTCACCAGCAATGGTCTTTCTGGGTTCATCCGGAGTGCATCCAGCAAAAGCGCTGTTGTGGGCTCATAGTCATTGTCAGTTAAACAACCTTTAAAAAAATCCAAACAAAACACACAGAAAAGCCCAAAACTTCAGTGGTCTCCAAGATAAAAGAATAAAGAGTCCTGAACACCCAACCTATGCTGCTAGTGGGGACTAGAAATGATTGCTGAGGGTGTTTTGATCAGCTTTTCCCAGTGGAGCGATGGCACAGGGGCAGACAGTAGGTAAATTTATATTCTGTATGCAATATTCTATGGATGCAATATTCTCTCATGAAAGAAATAGGACAGTACTGAAAGGGTGGGTTCCTTAGTGCACGTGATCATGAAAGAGATGTGTTTTCCTTTTTAATCTGAAATACTGTTCCTGATTGATAGAGCAAAAAACAAACCTCCCAGCCCACGCTGCACAACACCAGTTCTGTGTTTAAATAACTAACACAGCTGGGATTCTGGGTGTTAGAGAAGCCAGAGTGCCCTGCACACTCTGCACAGCACAGGCTGGTGTGGCTGCCCACCAGTGCAGTTACCATTAGCACTATCTGCTGATTTAATTGCTACAGCTCATCAAAAATCTCTTCATTAGAGACTCAGAGAGCGAGTGCAGGGGAGAGTGACTAAGAGAGGATGCAAGTTCCTAACTCTGCTGCCATCTGCAGAGCCTGCTCTGGCCAAGCAGCCTGGATTTCAGGGATCACCACAGCCTGGATTTCAGGGATCACCACTGGCAGACAGAAAAGCCTTTTCCACGCCCAAGAGTCAAGGAGACTGGGAAAACACACCTTGGAGTGACAGTGCCCACAAAGCTGAGCAAGCAGACTCTGCAAGTGCTCCGTTCTGAAGGTACTTCTGAAGGACTGCAGAGGTGACAGAGACAGCACTTTCCAACACTTCTTGGTCTGCATTATTCTCTGAATTACCTTTGCAAAAAGGAAATGCATCAAGCAGAGTTATTTAATCAAGTAATAATATCGTTGTATGTCAAGTTATATCAATGAAGCCTTAATTGGCATTGGAGTAATGCAACATTGTTTTAGTCTGGACAGCAGTAAAGGGAAGGATCTGATGTACGAAACCAAACTAAATGTTACAGGACTAATAGAGTCATGTTTATTGGAGCAAGCTGAACTTCTCCAGGAACTAGGTTTAATTTAAATTATGCATTGGGATCACAGCAAGAAACCTCCAAAAATAACCCCTGTTTTGACAGAATACAGTCTGCAGGGTGGATATTCAGCTGGTCACATAAATCAAACGGGTGACTTGTCGCACAGAGGGAACAAAACACACCAAGGGCTGTAATTGTGCACAGTCTGTGCTTTCAGCCTTCCTTCATGATCAGAACACCACACAAGAACATGTCACAGAAAAATCAGGCCATATCTTGGCCTGAACAGTAAATACTTGACACTTTATCGTATTGCTAAAAGAAATCTGCATTAGTTTTTATTTTTCTCTAGTTTAACTCTGGATGACAAACTGAAGACAACTCTCCAGAATCACAGACTGGTTTGGTTGGAAGGGGCATTAAAGATCATCTCATTCCAACCCCCTGCCATGGGCAGGCAACAAGAATGGGAGAAAGAATTAAAATCCAGCCCCAGCAACAGGAATGTCTGAACCCAATTAGGCACAATACCTGCTGCCTCTGAGTCACATGAGTGCAGGAACAATACTTGCTGTGTTCTACTTACCACTCACAGCCAAGCTCCAGAGAACTCCACAGCAAGAGAAGCAGATCTCATCATTATGAAGAAAACGCCTTAAAATTGACAGAAGGTCTGGAATTATCCCAACTTTCCTCAGATTCTCTGCAGTTACTTCTGAAAAACACAAGAATTCTATAGAATCTGGTATTTTTGTCCCACTCATTGGCCTGGAAACAGGCAGCAGTAACCGTATTTAAACAGTGATAACAAACTGGTAACATGAGACCATCAGCAGGACAAAAGAAAGCAAGGGAACAGATCGAATTCTTTAACAAGATTCACTTAAGCACAGTGTTTAGCACAGCTGATCCTTCCACATGGATGTTTGGGCACCCTTTTTTCCTTACAGACTCAAAATTTGCAGAGCAGAAAAGGAATTGAGAGGGTATAAGATACAATTTTTCACATGTTTGCATTTTAATGATTAAAACTAACCCAGCTTCAGAATTAGGAAACACTGTATAAGAATAGTTTGGTCTTAGACATGACTCTTTGGAATTTTTGATCTTTTAATATTATCTTCTTGCTGCTAAATCCTCCTGTAACCATTTATAAAAACACTCTTCTGATGACTGTTGAACTGACACTGAAAACAAGTGAAAAAATACTATAAATATTTAGCAATTACCAATTCAGGAGAAACAAAACCAAAGTAGAGAAGTAGGTAGAATGGTTTCAACACATCATGGCACAGTCAGAAATAGAATCCAGGTTCTATGCTCTTGTTTCCTCAAGCACTAGTATTTGCACAGTTTCTACTTGTTTCCAAAACAAGATGAAATACAGAATTGTATTTATTAGAGTGGTCCTGTCCCTGAAGCCTCAAGCAGTGTGTTTTATACTTTCAGGAGTGTTATCTTACCAATATCTAGTCAATCTTAGCAATATTAAACTAATACCCACATCTGTCAATGAAGTCTCAGCTCTGCATTGTATCTTGGCTTCGTTTAAAAAAGTAGAAACATATAAATATTCTCCAAAAATGAACAAGGTGACCCACCACTGGCTGAAACCATCATCAACACTGTGCAGAGCAGTGAAAGCAACTCTTCATTTCCAGCGTGTTTTCTCACTGTCACCCGCAGGCAGGCGGCCACACTCTCATCCAGGGCCATCACCACACCCTGTTCCAGAGCTGTCACCAGAAACATTTGGAACAGAGCAGAGATTTCAGTGGCTTTCAATGAACAATGAACAGCATTTCTTCACATCTCATAGCCAAAAGTTACTTTAAACCTTCATTTTCTGAAACACAATTCTTAGTATTTTCAAGCTTGTACCATTGTCAGATGTTATTGGGGTAAATTGCCATGACAGTGACAGCAGGACCACACAAGAGACCAAAAAACCTCCTTTTGTGTTTAAAATTCAAGTACCAAAACACAGTCTTTTATTTATGCATTCTAGTAACACTCTATATAACATGGAAACAAACTTGGTTGCCTAATATGTGCACCTGTATTTAAAATGAACATAGAATTCCTTTATGCCAGCCCTGAAGGAAATCCATGAGAAACCAGAAATCCCGTTAGCTTCCTTTAGTACTTTAGATTCATCCCCTAAAATAATTATTGAACCCACTTCAAACCTTATCTGCTACATTAATCGTTACAAGAGACAGGCTATATGACACAGCAGAAGGAGGAAGTCTCAGAACTGTACCTTGACTAAGAATTTCAAGCAATAACCTGCAGCCATCCAGTTGCAACTTGAGAGAAGTTACATGAGTCTTCATGGCAAAAGTGATCACTTTGGGGAATTTTAGCAGGTAGGGGAAGGCTGTGGGGAAGAGAAATTACTTGAGACAACATTCTTGAATCTAAAAGAACAAAACACATGTATAGATGGAATAATACAGAGTGAATATTCTAATCTCTCTGGGAAATGTCTCTTATTAAAGACAGCTGAAGGCTGTGCAAGCAAAGTGTAACCAGGATGTTTCTGCTCAGTTCACACTGGAATTGTTCGCTGGTCATGTAAAGTCACTGGTCATGCAAAGCAGCTTTGCAGAACCTGCAAAGTATTTCACCAGGACTCCTAGTTCTAGGAAAACTTGGAGCTTTTGGAATAGCTCATACAACTCTGCAGTGTATCCACAAACATATGATAAAATGATGAGGAAAACTGGAGATTTCAGGGATCCCTTTTGAGCACCTTCAAAGACAAAACCATCAGTCAGAGTGAGCCACGGTGCAGAAGTGTCAGAAAAGTCAGAGGTGGGCACAGCCTTGTATTGGTGAAAACAGAGAATCCCAAAGATCCATTCGCTTTGTCATTTACAACCAAACCTAACTGTATTACTCAGGAAAGATTTCTTCAGCAACAGAGTTGAAGATAGAGGTAACTTTAAGGAAAAACCCCAAATTATTCTTTTTCGTTATCAATTATATCTATGAACACCTCTGTGTTTTACCATCATAAGCCAATACCAGCATTAGAATGCTGTCACTGTCAAATGTCAGTGCATTTTATAACTGAGTTAATACAACTTTGAAATACAGATTTGAAAATTTAATCTGAGAAATGTGCAGTTTCCTGGAGAAAATACAGAGCCCCCACTCTCACAGCTTTACTAGACCACAAAGAAATGAGCTATGTGTAGCTTCCTTTTGCTCTGCTGATCTTACAGCCCCAGGAATTACCTCCAAGTCATCCCAGGACTTGTACAAATTACCTTCTTCAAATGTCACTTTGTCAATTCACCTTCGTTGCCAATTAAAATATCACTGTTGTTTTCCAGTGTTCATTCTTCTTATCCAGTCAAACCCCTCTGCTGTTCAACAAAAGCATGTACAGAACAAATAGCAACACAATCCTATCAGCAAGCGGCCTATCCCAATACATCCCAAAAATGAGAAACTGGAAAAGAGCAATTTCATTCTCATTTATTGCCATGAGACATTTTTTCCTTTTCCTATTATCTCAAAATGCAAGGTAGGAGCAGGAAGAAGTAAATTAATAAAATAGTGCCTTACCACTTTTATCCTTTACCAAGCTGGCAAGGTGCTGGATGCCTTTAGCCTGGACTTCTTCAATATCCCAGGAAGCCTGCATGAATTCTGATAAACCAAGAAAATTCTTCTAACCATTAGATACAAACACAAAAAGCACTCAAATTGCCTCTATTTTGTGCAAGATGTGAATTCATATGGACAAAAATGATGTAATTTGTGACTGTTGCAAAGAGAAAAATTTTTCCCCAGCACATCAAACATTTCAATATTACAAAGTGTTATGATTCACAATGTATTGGGAATTATGTATTTTGGGGATCCATTGGAATATTAAATCAGTGCAGGGATAGGAGCTTTAAAAGCATTATTCCCCTAGCCTTTTCAGATTAAAATAACATTTTCCTTACTCAGAAGGAAGAAAATGGTGCGGATCCCCTGTTGCATAAATTGGCAAATATGTTACAACAGTGCAGACAAAATAAATGAGGCTCCTCAGTTTTCTGAGGAACCATCCCATTTGATAATCTTGGGGGGTTACAGAAGAGGCTGGAGAGTGATCCTTCTTCCAAACAGCATCCCATTTTATTTCAAGTGAAATGAATGTCCAGGAACTAATTTCCAAATAGAATACATACTTACTGGAAAGCTTATGGCTCTATTTTCCATGAAAATAACCATTACATTAATCTTACTCTCCTTATTACCTAGAACATTTTCAATTCCTCCCTCAAGGAACATATCTGTTATTTTGGGAGGCAAAGACTTTTCCACTTTGACTGTAGTGTCACCAACAAGAGTCAGGCATTCCTTAATAAATGGAATATCAGCCAGATCCCTGGAATTGAGAGACAAAAGCAGTACCAGTAAGTTAGAACTGGAAAGTTTAAAAAAAAATCTACAAGCTTTGTTGGTTTATATAAAAAAAAAATCTAATATTAGTTCTTAGGAGACTGGATTATTTTTGACAGAACTTAAAACAATGTATTCCAAAATGGAAGAGCTTACACTGTGCAAACCATGCCTAGGTGTCAAGTTAATGGCTTATAAAATTGTTTATAACATGCGTTTATAATGTAAGTCTTCAAAAAGGAACACCTGTGCATATCGGTGTCCACTTCTGAACGAACACCAAGTCTCTGACTTTTTTTAATAACTCAATTTGTTGAAGCAATCTTGATTCAACCCCTTTCCAACAGGAGCTAACAGTCCCAACTTGTGGAGGCAGGAGCTGTTTAGGACCAAGAAAAGAAAGGGAAAGCAGCCAGAACTCACTTAGCTGTGGGTCTCAGGTTGGGCTCAATCTGCAGCATCATAAATAAAATTGGAAATAGAGGCAAATAGCTCTTCTCTGCATTTTGCATCAGTGTCAGGGCTGCCTCCAGACAGCAGCTATCACTTCGGATATCCTGCAGTAAGGAAGTTCTCTCTTCCGCCTGGAAAGAGCGGTGTCAGAGGAGCTCTCACTCACTTACACTCAGTTACAGACACCCTGGTGGGCCACGACCTTTTGAATGTCTAACGCAACATTATTACCTACATTCAGAACAAAGCAGGTCATCATATCCAGCAGAATAGAGCCCAGAGACCAGATGTCAGATTTCTCAGTGAAAGAAAACACAAATGTTTCTGGAGCCATCCAAGACTTGCTACCTGTTGAAATAAGAATCATGTGGTGATGTTCCTGGCATTGTGCTTCCACATGCATGAACTACAGGCAATTGGTTTATATCCAAAAATAATTTAGAGATACTCTGCAGAGATTAGACAGTTTTTACTGGGGATATGCCACAAAAGACTACAAAATACACTACAACTAATGAGCAATTTTCTAAGATGTTAATGAGTATGTACAAAGCTAAAAAGGATTCCAACTATATTGGTTGCAGAGCTCAGATTCAGACACATCTATAGTTTTCACTTGTGAACACAATTAATGCTGCAGGGAACTGCCTATGAACATCCTCCTTAGAAGACAAATAGTATAATGCAGAGAAAGGAAAGGGAAAATAACTTGTTCCTCTTTCCTAGTTTTTCTCTGAGGATTACAAATATCCACCACAACTGAGTCTTTTAAAAATACAGTAGGGGGAAAAAACAAAACAAATATCTACTTTCTTTCACTCTTATTTTCCATTTCATCTCATCTTTCATAAGTGTTTCTGTACTGAAGTCACTAAGCATGAAGGAAGCTTCACCAGTCACGAGTATGTTTGATGGCTTGAGATTTCTGCAACACAAATATTTTCTGTCAGCCTGTGAAACTGGAGCCTAATGATATAGAACTACACGTCATAAGGGCTGGTTTGGCTTTTTTTTTTATTTCTGCTCACCTGTGCAAAATATTTTGTTTGTGTAAATAAAACAAAGCATCCACCATCTGTCCCAGGAACCTCTGCACCACCTGTTGAGGGAATAGCCAGGAAAGTGCAACACAAACAGAACTTTTGGGAGAGAGTTCCCAAAACCTGTGCTTTGAAGATTCTAGGGAAGACTTTGAGAAAGAAGGAACGCAGAGGAAAAACTATAAAAGCAGCAAGTCTGTCAGTTCAACCAGGTGCCTCTGCTGCACTTTTTACCATGTCTGTTATCTTTTCTGACTTCTGCCTTTTTTCCTTGATTAGAGCTGAAAGATCTCCTCGGCCTGAGTGCTGCATTACCAGACACAGGACCACAGATGATATCTGTAATAAAACATTACACCAAAATCACCTAATCGTTGGCAGGTGAGAACATGTCCGGTAAGACAAAACCAAGCACTTGGCAAACTGGTGGGTGTGATGTTCATTGGTACCAAAGTGTTCTGAGATGATTAATTTCTCACAGAGGAGACAATATTTAATTTCTTTCATTAAAAATACAGCATGTTCATTGTTTTAACACAAACCACCATTATCAAGCATCTTATCTGAAGCCACACGAGACAATTCAAATCAAATATACATCCATAAAATCAACAGAGATTTTGCCTAAGGACTGAAGTAAATCTGCAAATAAGTAAGTCAGGGCTTTCACCTTCTTATGGTCTTCTATAAAAGGGTTTTCATACAGGCATGAAAATCAGAATTGCACACTGATTCACATCAGAATCTGTGAGTCAGCAGGTAATGCTCCAATCCACAAATACTCACAGCTTTTCAGTGTGTTCATTCAGAAGTTAAAAAATCAGGCTCATTTCAAAGCAAATAACCTTGTCTTTTAAGTATCTCACACCAATGACCCCAAATTTAAACCTGTAAAAAAGCTCACGTGCCCAGAACATACACCACGTGTTCCAATCCTATTCCATTCTCACCTTATTATCCCAAGTCAAAAACAATTCCTTGTAAGTACAGATGTTTGAATGACGAAGTTTTAGCAAATCCATTGCCTGCATAGAATAAAAACAAAATAGGGAGAGCTACACAGTCCTTCCCATTAACAGGACCTTAAATAATACCCTAAGCCAGATCCTGAGGTGTTCATGTCACATTTCTGATCAGACTCTTCCACAGTGCCAGACACTTAAAATAAATATTTGTTAAATGTTTGCATTCACAAGTGTCGAGTTAAGAAAAATATTTCACTAAGACTCTCCTCAATTCTCTAACAGCCTTGTGAGTTTCAAGGATACAAACTGATCCATAGGGAGATGATGTGTAAACATCCCCCTTCTTCAGTTCCTAACCGGAAAAGACTTCTTAGAATATAAGTCAGGATGATTTTCGTGGCATAGCCATTATTTCCTGTAACCCCCATGCATGACACCAGAGAGATGCTTATCTCCTTGAAGGTGGTTTCTGTGTAAGGCTCTAGCAGTTCCGAATTACTTCAGCAGATTTGCTGATTATGTGGAAGGTAAAAAGAATTCAAGTTCCTCTCCTATAATTGTTTGTGGCTGTGCAGACACGACAGAGAAACTGTAAAGAGCCACACTCCCAGCTGGCACAACTGCATTTATTTCAAGATTTGTTTCAATAGACATCAGCAGGAACATTTTATTAATAATGCCAGTTCTGGTACAGAAAGAGGTCACCTCTCTGAGCAGGATGAAGCATCTGCATTCTCACCCCTTCCAACTGCAGATGCCATGCATACTGGGCACTGTGAGACTAATCCATCATGTGCTATTTCACATATTTCCTTGAAACAATTTTTGGTATTTTCAGAGTATTCCTGGTGTTGCTTTTCACTCAAGACAATGAAAAAAGTTTGTACCAAAACAAAAAAATTCCAAGGAAGAAAATCAGTCAAATCATTCACATTAAAAAAAGTCCAACTCTGAGAAATGAATTTATTATGGAATATGTTATCTAGAAATTAAGTTATTAATAATAAACTATAAACAGGTCAAGGTTCTCCTTCAGCTTAAAGGCCAAAAAGATGAGTTTTGCTCTTTGTCTTCAGCACAAAACAAACACAAACTCTGAGACAGGACCATCCTCTGAGAAGAGCTGTCCACTTGAGTCTGCATATCCAAATATAACCACAATTAATACAAACTCCTGGCCTGAGCTCAAGCAGAGGGCAGAGAGAACACCCCACAAATAGTCCTCCCTGATTTACTTATTATTGACTTGGCTAATCCTTGTAGATAAAAGACTTTGTTCTGGTAAGACTTTGGTCTTTGTAAGTGAAGTAGTAAAGAAATACTGCACCAATACCTCCTTCAAGGCCTCATTTGCTTGATGTTGTTCAATGCATTCAACCTGCACCAAAGGAGAGACAAGGATGAGATTGTAACATAAAGACAGGGCACCTTCAAGCCAAAACAGTTTTGTCAAGATGACTGGACTGCAACAAATTCTGTGTGAAGGGACATAAATTTTCAGTGGTTGCTCAAATCTCTAATGTTTGGAGCAGTCCTGCTGTTAGGAGATGGGGAAAACAGAATTTTAAATGAGCGTGTGACAGCCAGTGAGAGCTTCTCCTGCACTGTCTGGGTAGCAGTGAGCTAGCTGAGAACACACTGAATGGACCTTTCCCCACTTTGAGCCTCAACATTCCAGTAAACTGATCTGAACCCTTTATTTTACATTAAAAGCAACATAATAAGGTGTAAGCCTATTCTCACCCAGCGGCCAAGCTGCCCAACACATGCCTACTATCAGCAGTGCCCACGGAGATGACAAACGTGACTCTTGCTTTCCTAACAACCACATTCTCACCTGCTTTATCATATATTTCTGGGCACCCTCTCCTGCTCTCAGTTCAGCTTCCAGCATAGTGCCCAGTGCCCCAGGCTGGAGCTGCTCCAGCACCTGCCGGGCACAGGAGAGACCCAAAGCACCTGCTCAGCTACAGGTGGTGGAACAACCGAGGCAAAAAGCCCCTTCCATCTCCTTTTCCCACAACACCCTCCAAACAGGGCCATGGACAGCCACCCACACACCCCAAATCCTGAGAGGGATACAGGCCTTCTGACCCGTCCTTGTGCTGGAGAACACCCCCAGGACCATCCACACCCCTGCACGTCCCTCCCTGGGACCACTTAAGAGGGCTCCTTACACCCTCCCCAAGGCCACACAGCCCCTCCAGGGCCTCTTACACCGTGGCTGTGTGCTGTCTCCGGGGGTACCTGCACCCACAGCCCCTTCCCCTGGTCCCAGACCCCTCCCCAGGGCCACGTACCCCACATACACCCCAGATACACCCCACAAGCATCACCTACGTCCCCTCAGGGCCACTCACACCCACATCTGTGTCCTGTCTCCATGGACACCCACACCCCCCCATCCCTTGGCCACAGGCCCCTCCCCAGGGCTAGGTACCCCACATATACCCCACATACACCCCCTAAGCATCACCTAAATCCCCTCAGGACCACTCGCACCCACGTTTGTGTCCTGTCTCCATGGACATCCACATACCCCATCCCTTGCCCCCAGGCCCACATATCCGCCCACACCCCTTTTCCAGCACCACTTACGCTCCCTCCCCTCCCCACCCCACGCCCGCTGGCCGCCAGGCACCGCCTGACCCTCGCTGCAGCACCTCATATTTCTCCATGGCCCGCACACAACCCAACCCCTCCACCCC
Source organism: Sclerurus mexicanus (assembly GCA_013396755.1). Taxonomy (NCBI): domain Eukaryota; kingdom Metazoa; phylum Chordata; class Aves; order Passeriformes; family Furnariidae; genus Sclerurus; species Sclerurus mexicanus. The sequence continues at coordinate 126,899 of VWZF01003468.1, read as the reverse complement.
GCCTGCGAGGGGACAAAAAAGCCTCCTCGCGCCACACGCGGCCCTTTAAGGGCGCGCGTCGCGANATGAACACCGCCGAGGACTTCGCCGACCAGGTGGGTGCCCGCGGGTTTAGCCACACGCACACGCGCGCGCAAAGAGCGCACCCCACGGCCTTTGTGGTGCCCAGGCCGGGATGGCGGCGGGGTTGGGGCCGCGCTGTTTGTGGAGCTGTGGAGTGGTTTGGGTTGGAAGGGGGTTTGAAGTTCATCTCGTTCCAGGCCTTGCTGTGGGCCGGGACACCTTCCACCAGCCCAGGGTGCTCCGAGCCCCGTCCAGCCTGGCCTTGGGCACTTCCAGGGATGGGCCAGCCACAGCTTCTCTGGGCAACCTGTGCCAGGGCCTGCCCACTCTCGCAGTTCTTCCCAATACCCCACCTAACCCTGCCCTCTCTCGGTTTGAACCCGTTCCTTCTTGTCCCCTCACTCCACGTTCTTGTAAATAGTCCCTCTCGGTCTTTCCTGGAGCTTCCCTCCCTGTGAGTTCCCTTCAGCTCCCCTCCGAGGGGATCCCCGCCTCGGGGGCCGCCCCTGCCCTCGGGGGAGCGCCTGAACAGCGAGTTCTGCTCGGGAAAGGGGCTTCCCCCGGCGGGGAATGAGTGGAAGGGGAGCAGGAGGTGAGGTGTTTCCTGGGGACAGGAGAGCGAGCTGGTGATCCAGCCTGGCAGGGTTAGATTGGAGAGTGGGAAGGAATTCTCCCCTGTGATGGTGGTGGGACGCTGGCACAGGTTGGGCAGAGAAGCTGTGGCTGCCCCATCCCTAGAAGCGTCCAAGGCCAGGTTGGACAGGGCTTGGACCAATCTGGGATAGTGGAAAGTGCCCCTGCGCATGGCAGGGAGGTGGAATAAGATGGTCTTTAAGTTCCCTTCTAACCCAAACTGTTCTGTGGTTCTATGAAACCCTGACCCATGTCCGGAAACCTGAACTGGAAAAGGCCCATCAGCACCGTGGTGCTGTGCTCAGGATCGGGGCAAAAGGAAAGCAAACAAGCTGATGTTGTCTTGTAATCCTTCTCACGTTTATTTCAGCGGAGGCCCGCACTGATTTCTCTGTTAAAGAGAAGCTTGAGATCTCTTACGATATGTGAGAGCAGGAAAATTTTGAGTGTAAGTAGTTGCTCTGCTGGGGATGGTGTTGGAAAGATCTTCACAGTCATGGTGATTCATCTAATTGACAATAAGAGACAGCATCTAATCACATGCAGCAAATTTGCTGGAAAATCTGATTCTGCCTGGTTCTACAACTCTTCTGAATCAGTGTGAGTTGTGTGGAGCACGATAACACGTCACAGCTCCAAGGGGGCTGTGCTGCCTCTGTGTCTTTAACTGATTTCACTGGGAAAACCTGTTCTGCACTTCCTCCCCACCCCCAGATGGAAGAAGGAAGACTGGATTTAGAGGCAGAGCTTCTTACAGTGTGTGGAGTGTTCAGTTTAAGGGGTGTCTGGATTTTCTTGGTCATTCTCTGTTTACCTTGTCCTCTCACTCCTTTTAGAGGAGAAAGTAAACTATCACTGCAGTGTTCACTTTACTTGCCAAAATTTCCAAGGCTTGTCCTGACCTTTTTATAACACCTATTTATTCCTGTGGGGTTATTTCTAGATGTCCTTAACACACCTTTTTTCATACTGCTGAAAACCCTTTTGTCCAGCTCAAATGCAGTTTGCCTTCTGCTGAAACGAGCTTTAAGTGGCACAAATTTATTTGTGTTTGGCCACATCCTATTTAAAGATGAGTTTTGCCTTTAGCTGCAGAATTTGGAGTGTGTGCTGCACTTACCATCAGATTGCAAAACAATTTTTATGGCGTTCTGAGTAATAACTCCTGTGATAATTCTGCCTCCAAATAGCTGCCTGGTAGCTCAGTCAGGTCCTTTCAGTACTGTCTATGCTGTTAAAACTCTGTATCACACTAGTGTAGGAGTGACTTGCTGAACAATAACCTTTGGTATATAATATGGAGTTAGCACTTGGCATTACAGGAAGTGTTAGTTCGTCTTGGGGGATTAAAAAAATTACTTGGAACGTTTGGACTGAAATGATGTTGAAACTCCCCTTGGTGGAGGCTGGACAATGGCTGCTCTGGGAGCTGAATGCATTCTCAGTGATGTTCTTTCTCCCCTCTCTGTGCTAGTGCTCAAGACATAATGAATCTTAATTTCTGTAACATAAAAGCCCTATGGGAAAATGTTATAGCTAATTCCACGGCTTATCAGTAAATCCTGAATGTCTCTTACAAAGACAAGAATAATCTGTTCCTTAAATTCAAGCAGTAAAGTTTAGCTTTTCTCAGATACTGTAATTTCCTTTTGAACTAGCAAATTATGCCCTAGATGCCAAGATATTCAGCAGTAATAAATGGCTCTTAATCCAGAGGTGAACTAGTGCACTGAAGGCACAGTCTTAAAGGCAGCTGAGCTTGCCAGCCAGCTGTCAGTGAAAGGGGTTGGCCTACTTCTCCCAAGGCTATATGTCCCCTTTTTCACTCTCACCAGCACTTTTGTCACTGGACTGGAGAGCTGAACTGGCATGAGGAAAAAAAAACCAGTTGATTTTTTTATTGGTTCAGTTCTCTCAGTGTTTGGGTCAAGTAAGCAGCAATACTGGGGCTGGGATTGCTGGTCAGGGGCTGCTCTGAGCTGTTAGGAATTCCCCAGGGCTGCAGTGGAGGACACACTAACACCAGCCCAGTGATATTAATTAAGTCATTTACATGCTCAGAAATTACGCCCTTTTTTAGTGATTCTTGTTAAAATATTACATGCTGAGCCCTTCAGTGCAGTCATCGTGGACTGCTGTCAGGATCATACTGAAAATAGCTGTATCCGAGGCCTGCAGTGTTTAGGGTTGTCTCTCCTTTGTAAGAGGGAGCAGTTCACAGGCAACTTCTGTAGTGTCTGTAATAATAGTTTTTAGGAATGTGGATGCCTGGTATTTATGCTGTTCTGAAAAAAAATTTATGGACAAAAATGAAAGGAAACTATTCAGTCATTGTACTGCAGGGGCTGGGGGGAGTTTATTTAATTTTTCGACATAAATGCTGTTGCATCTTGTTCAGATAATTCTAACATAAAAGCACAGAATGGTTTGGGTTGGAAGGGAACTTAAAGACCATTTCATTCCACCCCCTGCCAGGGGCAGGGGCACCTTTCACTAGCCCAGGTTGGTCCAAGCCCCATCCAACCTGGCCTTGGACCCTTCCAGGGATGGGGCAGCCACAGCTTCTCTGGGCAACCTGTGCCAGGGCCTCCCACCCTCATGGGAAAGAATCTCCTCCTAATACCTAACCTAAACTTCCTCTTTTTCAGTTTGAACCCGCTATTCCTTGTCCTAAATATCCTATTTTGCAGGAAACAGAAGGGAGAAGAAAACATTTCATTTCTAGTCTGAACTTCACATGTGTTATGTTAAAAAAAATGAACTGGGAAATGTTCTCTAGAACTTAATCGTGTCAGTGCACTGATCCTTTATCATTATTAGCCAAATAGCTTATTCTGGTTAGGCTGGGGAAAGAATCTTCCCATGGAGAGTGATACTAAAAGGCAATAAATGGCTAAAAATCCCATTTAAAGGTTTCATTAATAAATAGCCTTTTGGGAAAGGGAAATGGTATAAAGCACATTTTAGAAGTGAAAAGCATTGACAGGAGAAATGTTCCTACAATTTAAAACCTGATTAAAGTTGCTAGCAATGCCCTAGCAGGTCAAAGCTCTCTTCCTCCTTTTGGAAGTAAGTGGGAAAGCCTCTGTTCCCAGTTCTTACAAATAATTTATAGACATTGACCCAATGAATGTGGTGAACATTGCTGTCCTTGTGATTTTTGCGTGGGATCTCTTTAAGTGGATATGTTCAGATTGGTGAAAGGAAGTGATTTTTCTCTCTGCCAGGGGATTGAGCATCTCTTTCAGGAAAGATCTGTGGTGTCCCAGTCTGCCAGAGGTATCTGTCCCCTCAGAATACAGGCTGGATACTTGGGGTATGCCTTTATGAGAAGCTCCAGACTAACAGTGCTGTGCAGCTCACGAGGGTTTCTGTGTAGATGAGCAGAGTGCTGTTCCTCACCATGATCTGAACTTCCTGACCCAAGAACACACACACTGACAAGTTTTCCATGCTTGGACAGAACATACCTTGGTGACAGCAATAATTCCCAGCTCTTTGCTGTGTACTGGTCTTAAAACACCTGTTATTATGCTACAGTATATACACTTTTAACAAAACAGACTGGGCTGTCAGCAGATTTAAACAGTTGGAGGTGTGGTCAAAATGAATCACTTTATTACCTCTCTTTTGGTCAGGCCTTTATGGGTTTGAGTATTTCAAGCCTGCTTTTGAAAAATGGGGCTTGAGCAGAGATTTGGTTTAGGGATTCCTGGATCATCTTGTACATCTTTGCTTGTTCAACTTAAAGGAGCATTTAAATCTATCTTTGCCTTTCTAATCCCATTAGAGGGGGAAGCAGTGACACAAAGCCCCTCTGGCATATGTCGGTGACTTGGCTGCCAACACAGAACCAGCTGTTCTTCTTTAAAGTAGTTTTATTTAGCATTCTCTTGTCTTTTTTCACGATGTTTTGCCTCTTCCAAGGAGGCAACATATGCAAATATCTTCCCAAGCAAAGCCCGCAGCAGAATAAGCTGTTCAGTTATTTGATGCCATGAGTTTAGTGCTGCCACCTTGCTCAGGTGCAGCAGTTTGGGGGTATTTACCCAAATAAATCACAGTATTATGGGTATTGTGCTCAGGGGAGGATGTGTTTCTGGTCCCATTTTTTAGCTGCAGATATTTCACCACCAAGTTTCCCGTATGTGCTGCTTTATCTGTGAGAATCACAAAGGAAGTGGTCTCAGGGTGCAGCTTCTGGTGATGAGCAGGGACAAACCCAGGGTAACTGGTACTATTAATTCCGTCCCACTTCTGGAGATCTCGTATTTCTTAGAATTTACTTCATCCGTAGTTAAATTACTTAGGTGATTTATACCCAGATCCTCTAATTGCAAAATCACTTGATGTTTGTTATATTCTCTTCCTGTAGTTACGGCATAATTGTTCTCTTCCCTTCTCTCTGTATCTCCCTGGCCAGTGGTTCCTTTGGCTTGGATTTTTAGCTCCTAAAGGCTATTGCTGAAGCTTATTTAAGCTTGCTGTGTAGCAGGGGCTCAACTTGAGTGTAGCTCAGTAGCTGCAGCTCCATGGGCTGTGGGTGTCCAAAGATGATGTGTGCCATGAGGTTGCTTAGTGCTGGAGCTGCTGTAGGCTTGGCCTTTCTGACTTGTCTGGAGCTGATTGGATGTGTGCACTGGTGTTTAATGGACAGTGTTAAATTCCCCCTGTGTGCCCAGAGAACAGGTGAATGTTAAATGTCTTCATGGATCCTTCACCTGGACGATTCACGGTTGGTTGATTTTGGGGAAGTGGAAGATGAGATCAGCTCCCATGACCCACTTCAAAACAGCAGAGATGGGGCCTGGAGGCAGATATTCTTTAGTGTTTGCTGCTTTTTTCAGCCTTTCCACAGCACTGGTTTTTTCCTTTCCTTACAGATGCCCAGCATTTGTCCTCTGATTTCTTTCTATACCCAAGTTGCCTGCTCTGTATCTTACGCGTCACTTGTGGTTTGTAAGGACTTCATTCTTAGTATTCCTCAGCAAGTTTCCTCAAACTCAGAGTGAAACCAGGAGAGAGGAAAGCTGTAAACCAAGATGCGTGTCTCATTCAGTGACAAAGATCACAAATTTTTCTTCTGACTCATTCATCCAACTGTTGACTGGGTTAAAAAAGCCTGTAGTGGCAGCCCTGAGGCTGAGTACAGCTCGACTTAAAATGCACTTGATTAACGTGTATTTTGACCCTTAGACTCTGGATACATGCAGTACAACAGTGCAGTTTGTTCAGATATTGACTATTTAATTGACTATTAAGCATGTTTGCTGATTTTTTTTTCTTGTGGTAGTCTTCAGTTACACAGTAAGCCAGGCTTGTCATTTGCATAGCCTTTTCTATTTACCGATTTCCTGCTGTCAGGGATAAACTGACAGAAATGGCTTTTGTCTCCTTCCTGGTGGAAGTCTCAAGTAATAATCAACCAGTGCTGCTCAGAAAATGCAGTGACAGTTAAACTCTTGTTATAACCCAGAGGCAGTAAGTTTTCCTGTGTACCCCACAGCCCTGTAGAACATGCCAGTCCAGACTCTGTTTGGCAATTCTGGTTTTGTTCCTTTATAATTGTTGTAATTGCAGAGCAGACTGACCCAGGAGCTTGCAGGATGCAGGGGGATGTGGGCCCAGATGTATCTTGCATTCCCAAGAAGTAAAGCTCAGCATTTGTTGCATGATGATATCATTTCCTTTGAACTACTACACTGAATTGTGTATATAAATGTCTGTTTCCTTTCTGCAGAGGATGCTCTTTTAATGGAAGCAGAAACTTGCCTGGAGAATGCAATTCTGTGCAGTGGCTACACGGATCTAATACCTGCTGCTACTTAAGCACATGTTGCTTTTCTGAGCTGTTAGAGGGAAGGAGCTTGGCAGAAAGCATAGTAATGTCTTTTCATTTGTATGGAATTTGTCTTCTTTCAACCTGGCTCACTGAATTGGTTTGTTACAAGGCAATGAGTGCCTGAGCATGTGGGTGGGAGCAGGATTGCCCTTTCAGCTCCTGGCTATCTGATAGTTGTGCTGTAACATGAAACCCTGAGATAGAGAAACTAAAACCAAGGTCAGCCTTCATTAGAGAGAGCTCCATCAAAGCACAGTTCCTGTTACATAGAAAGGTGCTGCTGGATTCTGCTTTTCTCCAAGTCGTTGTCCAAAACCGTGACAACAGGTTTCCCCCGCTGCTCCCAGGTATTTTCAAACTGAAGTGAAGAAGCATTTCATTAAATCCAAGTCGAGATTTCTCTGTAGATGGTGATGACCCTGTGTGCATGAGAACTGCTGACCTCAGAGTCTGCAGAGAGTGTGGATCTGTTATTCCTGCAGTGTCCCCTTCCCTGCTAACCCTGTTGTGTGGTCCTGCAGTTCCTGAGGGTGACGAAGCAGTACCTTCCCCACGTGGCCCGGCTGTGCCTGATCAGCACCTTCCTGGAGGATGGCATCCGCATGTGGTTCCAGTGGAGCGAGCAGAGGGATTACATTGATGGCACGTGGAACTGTGGCTACTTCCTGGCCTCCATCTTTGTGTTCCTAAATCTCTTTGGACAGCTGAGTAAGTGGCTCTCAGGCTGCTGAGGTGGGTGCCAGGGCACTCCGGTGTGTGTGCAGCCCTGGCTCCTGTGGGCACTGTGAATCATGGAAGTGTGGGATGCCTCACTGATTTCCTAATAGCCCCTGACAGCTTAGAACTGATAGTACTACATGAGCTGAATGAAAAGAACAACTAATTGACCTGCTTCAGCCTTTCCTGGAAGCAGCTGTAGAGAATTTCATGTGACACGCTGCCTTTGAGTCAGAGGTGCCAAGAATCCATCAGGACAGTCTGTTTTCAGTTCTGTACATGCATCTATAAACACAGACCACACCCTGGAGTTCTCTAAATGAAATACTCCTATTTTCTTCAACAGAGCAATGTTAAGACTTCTTTTTAATGGGTATTCACCTCCGTGGCCAAGTGTTATCCTGCAGTGGGTACATTTACACCTGAGTGAGGTGCTTGTGTCAGAGATTTTTGCAAAGCCCAGGAATCAAAATAAGCCCAGAAGCAGAGCTCTGCTGTATGTGTGCTGGGTGGGCTCAGGGTATCAGAAATGGAGAGGTAAAATTCTTTCCTGTTTATGTCATATCCCTGGCTTACTCTTCTTGATTGCCAATTTCTTATCCTGTATCTGGTTTTAGACCTTTTTGCCCTCATTTTTTGTGTAGAGGGTCACCTTAGTTTAATGTAGTTGCCAGTCCTCATGTCAAAGTGGCAAAGGCTGTCAGTGTTTTGTGGTGGAAGACTTGAGAAAGGATAGAAAACAAAACCTTTCAAGAAAAAAAGAATACAGTGTGGTTGCCCTAACAGTTCTCTNAAAAAAAAACAAAAAAAAAAAATAGAAAATCCATGGTTAGTTGAGTTTCCTTTTAAATTCTCTTAATGCTTTAGCACAGGTGGCTGCTGTGTTGGAACTGTGTCCAGCACATGCTTACCCTTTGTAAAATAAAAGGTATTTCTGGATTTATGAAATGTTTTAAAATGCAGTAAAACTTTGGAGTTCTCAAACTGATTTGTGCCATTTCCTGCCTAATGCTCTTAATGGCAGAGCTGAAGGAAATGGGAGTCTCCTCAGTTCAAACCAAGTTAATATTCTTGCAGCAGCTTTTCCTGTGCATGCCACAAGTGTAACTGTTCCATTTCTCCACTCAGGTGGCTGTATCCTGGTGCTGAGTAGGAACTTTGTGCAATATGCCTGCTTTGGACTGTTTGGAATTATAGCATTACAGGTAGGAGGCTTAAGTCCTCAGCCCTTCTAAACTGCATCTTTCAGATCTTCTCTCTTAGCCCCACTACTACCAACATGTTTAAATATAACCCTGGAATTTTTCTCCACCCTGGCCTAGTGCCAGTCCTTGATGGCATTGAACTATTTTGCTGCTTCTGTTCCTCTGATGTGCCCAATAGTTCCTTGGCTGTAATTGCAATTAGTCAGCTGGAGACATTCATTCAATACTTGACCTTGACCAATTTAGGACAAATAACTGGCAATTTACCTGTGCATCAGTTAATGAGCCAAATGTGGAACTTGCAGTTCCTTTGGCCTTCAACACACAGCTTTTATAAAGGACTGTCCCCATCACAAAGGGGATACATGCTTCCCCTACAAAACCAGTGCATTTTTGTGGGGGCTAAAGCACTAATCAAATTTTGGCTTCCATTCCCTGTTCTACAGGGACTCACTGGACCACGCTGATGATTGATACCTTATTTCCTTCAGTATAATGTACTTGCAACTAACTTCTGCTTCTAATATAGAGTTGAGATTGTAACAGAAATTCTGAATTTCAGTGTAGTTCATATGGTGTTCTAACCTGTTTTACTCTTTGCCTAGACTATTGCATACAGCATTCTATGGGACCTGAAGTTCTTGATGAGGTATGCCTGCTTCTGAAAGTTTTTGTGGGGATAGAATGAAAACTGATGCTCAGTGACAGAGGAAATGATATTTGTACATAGGATTTACTAGAAGGATTTTACAAGTGATGCATTTATATGAAAAAAGCAGTGATAGTACTTGAAAAATCAGTGGTCTGTGTTAAACTGTGGGCAGCAGGCTCAGTACTGTGGATGGGAAAGACTAATCCTAACCCACTAGGATCTAAGTGCTTCTGCTGCTAACCTTGCTGAGGGCTCACAAACAAGTGTCTAGGTCGGATTAGTGAGTTGCTACTATTTCCTAAATGGCTAAAATAGCAACTGTGCTTATGTATGACTGCAGCCGTTTCCCAAGAAAACTACAGCATGTGGACATTGGAGTGGTTTCTGGGATTTTTAAATCCCTTAACACCTTCCCTAAGAAGAAAACAGGGTTCTTAAACATAAGTGTTCTTGTCAAATCCTGAGCGATGGCTGGCTCTTACCTTCCACCCCTCTGAGAGGAGGAGAGCACAAAAACTACACTCTGGGCTTACTACAGCCCTGTCAATGTGTAACTTATTAGCAGCACTGCTGCTCTGTTTTCTCAAGGCAACCTCTGAACTACTTTGGCATATATGGCTAAACCTGAGGTACAGAGTAACTTTAACACAGCTAAATTCATGTTGTAACAGACAGTAAAGCAGCTGTGCCTGCGCTGGACTTCCCTGGCAGGTTGTACCTGTCTGAACGGGCTTGTGTAAATCCTTGGTGTGTTGATTCTTGTCTAAATCCTTGGAGTGTTCAGTGCTGCTGTTGGAGCTGGGAAGTCTAACACAGACTAACACATCGCACGGTGCAGAGCAGGTCGCTCCTCGCTCACACGTAGATTCTTACTGAGCTGCACCTGTCAGAGAAGACTTTATAGATCAGTGCAAACTGTACTAAACTGCCCTTTGTTTTTCTCCTTTCTCTCAATTTCTGTGTTTCTGTAGGAACCTTGCCCTTGGGGGAGGCTTGCTGCTGCTTTTGGCTGAGTCGCGCTCGGAGGGGAAGAGCATGTTTGCCGGTGTCCCTACCATGAGGGAAAGCTCTCCCAAGCAGTACATGCAGCTGGGGGGCCGCGTGCTGCTCGTCCTTATGTTCATGACACTGCTACATTTTGATATGAACTTCTTTTCTGTAAGTATCCCAGTATAAAAGTATGAGTTGGGGAACTGGAGTATAGTACCAACGCCCAGCTGGGCCGCAGAGCCTGCTCGATGCTCATCATTTAAATCTATTAGTAGAATTAATAACTTAGAAAAAGTTTAGATCATCTATGCCATGACAAGCTGGATGTTTGTGCATCTGTTTAAGAACTGTGTAAGGTTACAGGGTTTTTTCCTTGCAGATTCTGCAGAACATTGTGGGCACAGCCCTGATTATCTTGGTGGCAATTGGCTTCAAAACTAAGCTGGCTGCCTTGACTCTGGTCATCTGGCTGTTTGGCATCAACATCTACTTCAATGCCTTCTGGACCGTCCCAGCCTACAAGCCCATGCACGACTTCCTCAAATATGACTTCTTCCAGACCATGTCTGTCATTGGAGGGCTCCTCCTCGTGGTTGCACTGGGTCCTGGTGGAGTTTCCATGGATGAGAAGAAAAAAGAGTGGTAATAGGAATAGCAACACTTGGGACATAATGTATTAAGTCCAGAACTGATTCTCTATGGATTCAACAAAAACTGCCAGCATTTTACACGTACATGCCCCCTTCCTATTAAAGGCACAGATGTTTTGAATTTGATTTACTGTGGCACCAGTAATATAATAGATAAAACCCTATTTCTTCAAGGAATGTTGCCTAGGCTTATTCTAACTTCCTAGATTTGGAACTAACCCAAGGAACCTGCATTTTGCTGATGCTTCAGTGAGTTGCAGTAGAACAGTTGCTGTCTTGAATGTCAGCAATGTCTTAAAATTTGAAGAACTGTGAGCAGATACAGCTGTACCATTCAGTGTCCTGTTGGGTTCTAGCTATAACTAAAAAAAGTGGATCCCCTTTCTCACCCTCATTCAAACTGTCTTGTGCATAAGGAGTTCCATTGCTGGTTATAGCATTGCTTACCAAGGTAGAAAGCAGCATCAGAAAACAAAAAAACACTCATTTTGCTGCTCAGTGGCCTGTAATTCCCTTTTGTTTTATCAGCAGGTCTTTCCTTCCCCCAAACAAGGCAAAATGAAAACCCTGCAAGTAGTTGTACCCCTATCTAGGTAAGAAAAGGGAGGTTTTCTAACATGTCCTAGTTCTGCCCCCAAGGGGAACAAGGGAGAATCCTGTCTTGTTAATCATGAATCCTGTATTGCTGATCAGATTTCAGGAAGGAAGAGGAGGAGATAATCCTTAAGAGACAGAAAGTTAGATTCTGTGAAGATTCTGTGCCAAAGCAACTCTATTCAGCATTCTTTCCCCAAAGTTGCCCCTCCTGAATTTCCAAGCAGGGAGCCGAGTTGTGCTGCAGGTTCTATAATGAAAGTTCCTTTCTGCTATTTACCAGCTCCCATCCATATATGCCCCAAATTTATATGTGAATTGCAGGTTATTGGTGACAATGTCTTCAGAATTACAGAAACTCCCTTCTTCCTGCACTCACTAAATGCCAGATGAGAGCCTTCAGTCTTCTAATCTACAGTCTTTGCTTCTTAGATTTCACTTCTCTCAGTCTCTTGGCTGTAAAGTCCCAGCTGACTGAAGAGCAGGGTTGCTGAGCTCTTGACAACTCCTTCTCTCTCCCATCTCAGCCCACCCTGGGCTGTGCAGGGAGGAAATCTGGAAGCAGCTTTGTGCTGCCATAGCCCCCATTCCCAACTCTTTCAGTTATAGCTGAGGAATCCAAGTGCAAAGCCTGGGCATTGGAAAAGCAGCCAGGGATGGACCTTCAGAGGGAGGAACTCCTCGGTGTAACAGTGAGGAGAGAAAGGCCCTGTTTGGCCTCTCAGTGCCACGACCTCTGTGCCATGAACATGCTTAGTGCTGCTCAGAGGAGGCATTTTTGTCCTCTGCCAGTCAGCTAGGTGAGCCTGTTTCACTAGATGGGGGAGGAATTGTAGACAGCATGAGCCCTACCGACTTCCTTCCATGACACTGATTCCTTGCACTGTTGTCTCCCTTGAGGAAGATGCTCAGCTCTTTGTTCAAGGAGGAATTCAGCTGAACATCTCCAGTGGGAGCTGTTCCCCGGAGTCTCCTGGTAGGGACACTCATCTGGACAGTTCAGCTTAACGGTTGCTTTTGAGGAGAGAAAACTAGGCTGAAAGAACTAATGAAAAAATAGAAGAGCACTGTTGAATGTTAAACAGTGATTTCATCATCTTAAGGGGAAAATGCCCAATGTGAGGGCAAGATGTGCTGCTGCTGGAGGAAGCCAGTTGATACCACAGAATAGTTAGGGGTTGGAAGGGACCTCAGGAGATCATCTAGTCCAACCCCTGATGGCCAAATTGATGGGAAGGCAATTCAGCATTAAGGTCAGGTCACAGGCTGCTTTCTTTTCAATTAAGTTCTGCAAGAGAAGTTTTCACCTCAAGTGTTCCCTGGGCCTGACTCTTCACAACTAAACAAACTGGTCCTTTCACTACAGATGTGCAGCATAGGAAGCTTTTACTTCGTTTCACTGCAGGTTTTTATAATGGTTTTGGACTACAAGGCAGCCATTCTCAGATACCTGAACTGCTGTTGATGTTCATAGTATTTATAAATGGAATGACAGAAACTACTCCTGTAAGTAGCCCCTTAAGTTGACTTTCTCAACTTCCTTGTGTCCTGTCTAACTAAGGAGCTGGATGACAGACTAGTCTGAAATACTGACCAGTTTCCTCTGTGAAAACCAAGTCCCCTTTCCAACAAAAGATCCCAGAAAAGGAACTGATCCTGTCCCTTGCAGCAGGAATACTTAGGTACTCAAAGGGCACAGTTAGGTGGAGGGCATTATCAGATACTTCTAGGCAGCACAGTGTTCAGAGTTGCTAACTGTGAGTCCTGATGCAGAAGATTCTGGTTTCCTACATAAGCTGCTGTACTTGTGCATCTCCCAGAAATACAGTCACCTCTCCCTGTGGCTGAGAAGCTCTCACAAGCAGGATGTCAGCTACCAATTGGCTCTTCAAAGTGTTCTGGAATTCATTCTGAATATATTTTTGCTTTCTATGTGGAAAAAAAAAGAAATAAGTATAAATTCTCATTTTATGCTGTATTTTGTACCTTAGTTGTGTTTGAAAATGTTTTGATTTTGGAAAACAATCAAAATAAAACAATGGCATCTTTGTATCCACTTGGCGTGTGTGGCTGGTGGTGCTCCATGGATGGGCTCCTGGAGGAGCTGCTCAGGAGGCTGCTGTGCTTTCTTGCCTGCCAAAAATCAGCTTTCTGTTTGTACTTGACTGCAGCAGACATCCTTCCCTTGGTGTGGGGTGGCTTGAATCTCTTTGAATGCAACTTAATTCCACCCCAGTATCCCCCTCTGCACCTGTAACAGTTAACTGGAACAGGCAAAATACTTATGCTCCCACTGGAATTCTTATACAACAGGCTTCAGGCCATGTATTTATCATAAAATTTATTTTCCATTGGTTGCTTTCTTGAAGTTCTTGGGTTTTCGATGATGGCTCTTGAATTTCTTCTTTAAAGGGCCTGACTTTTTCTGTAGAGAAGAAAAGTAAAATCAGCTTATTTCCAACACCCAAATCCAGCTTTGCCTGCTACAGCTTAAAGAGAAACTTGAGTGTGGTCTCCTTCAACAGCCCTGCTTGTGGAGTCAGCCAAGATCCAGCAGCCCTTTCTGACAGGCAGATGGTTTCACTAGGTACAGACAGTGACAGGCTCCTTGTAGCAGTGAACCTGAACTTTATCCAGCCTTAACTTTCCAGTTTGACACAGTTATAAAGGATCCAGCCCATTCCTCAGGGCCTGCCTTAGAGTTGAAGGTTTATTCTTATTTATAGATGTAACATATGCCTGCTGCCCAAACTGAGCGGGATCAGGGGATGTCCTGTAAGGCAGGGCCTCAAAAGAGGTATAGAAGGACCCTGTGGCTGCAAAAAGGTTTAATCTGTGTTTGTGTATTGGGAGGACAATTACAGAACCCACAAAACACACAGCAGCCTCCCTACTAAGATGGTATTTATCCCTGCTGTCCCTACTAAGATAAGCTGTTTATACAGGCAGGAACATCCCTTGCTACCACAGACAGGATAAACACTGCCTGGCAGTAATTCACACCTCGGGATGCAAGTCAGTGCCTGGCACACGGGGAAGTCTATTCTGAGCAGCTTTGCACCTTCTGCTGGTTCTCAGACAGGAATAGATGTAACACCTACGGGATGGGATCCCAGCTCCACACTCCCCTGCTGCTGCACACAGCGGGGTCACTCCCACCTTTCCTCTCTTGTTGCCAGCTGCTCTGCTGACATCCATCCTTCCGCCGTCCTCTCCGTTCTGCTTGGCCCCGTCATCCTCGCTGTCTGTCGCAAAGTCATCGCTGTCCTTTGTGCTTTGTGGAGCTGATGGGCTTTTTTCTGGGAAGAGCGCAGCTAAAACACAAAGATTGAGCTCAGAATCAGTTCCCTGTGCACACAGGCTCTGCCTCCCTTAATTTTACTTGGAGGACAGGTTAAAGGTGGTTTGCCAAGCCTCCAGTCACCTAGTACATACGTGTCACTACTGAAATACCTGGGTAATAAACATGCTGGTGTTTTATTGGAAATGTGCCTGGTGCTCTCACTAATGCTGTTCTGTGAACTTCAACACAGGTGTTACACCTCTGCTCCTGCAGCAACATGGATGCAACTTATATCTGCACCTTCAGATATAAGTCAGTAAAACAGCCTGACTAGCTTCTGTCAGACTCAAGGACTTGCTGAGAAACGAGGAAAGTGGAGATACCTAAAGCAGCAAATCCCAGTGGATCTTGTATCCCTCCCCTCACACTTAACATGAGCTGACTGCTTATCACTTAGTGATAACTGCTATTGTTTGGTGGCGGTAAGCTTTTCTGAAAACCAAGACCCCCCAGCTGGATCATGTGCCAGAGGCACATGAGCAGCAGAAAGCAACATAAAGAACCCAGGAGAAAATTAGCCAACAAACTCCCTTCAAGACACAGATGATACCAACGTTCTCACTCACGTGGGTACAGGTCACTCATGCTGTCATCCGTCTCCTCTCCATCCTCATCGCTGGACTTGGGCTCCCAGAATTCCTTCTCCTTGTGAGGTTTTCTGCTCCCATTCATTTGGTCATCGGGATGCTGCACCCGCTGCTTCTGCCGCAGGCAGGCAGGGACATACTCCACTCCTTCCCTCTGGCACTCCTCATCTAACAGAACAAGGGTCACTGAGCCAGGCTGCCCAGTCCCCGAGTCCTTTCATTTCCAGCTCAGGGTTATAGGAAATGCAACTCTATAGTACAGCATGCTCCAACCCAAACATACATCCACATAATCTACAGCAACACTATGGACCAGAGCAGGTCTTAAAACAGACTGTGCTGGACACACAAACCACCCTCCCTGGAGCAGGTTTTAGAACTGATCCTTTCAAGGAAGGATGTACCAAGGTATTTGCTAGAGGCCAGTTGCTCCCTACATCTGGGATCTTCCTGGCTGAGGAGCACACATAGAAAACTGTCCCCCACCCTTCACACAGTTCCACTCAAATCTCAACAGCTCAAGGAAAAAAAAGTCATCTGGTTACAACTTCAGAAAAGCTCCTTACATGTTTTTAGGGCCTTCTGGTAGCGCTTCCCTTGGACATGACGCAGCACGTGCTCTGGGAGCTTGTTGATGTGTCTGAGGGTGAGCTTGCAGAACAGCTGGTGTCTACAAACACAAAGAGCAAGCAAGAGTATAAATACGCTATTACCTCATAACTTTTCACTTACAAGTATTTACCCTAAGTTGTAAATACTTCACAAAGCCTTTCCCCACCTCTCAAAACCCATAAAGGCTTTGTAAAGCTCAACCACTTCACGCCTGAGATGGACCAAAGTGTAAAGCATAACACAAGAGGAGGAAGAACACGTACAAATTCTTTGTGCTGGGCACTATGTGGGGCTCAAAGGTGCCATAGTCAAACTCTTTGTCTGCCTTTACGAGCCGCTGGTACTTCTTGCCACTGGTGTAAGCCTGCAGCTCCGACAGCCGGCACGGCATCTCGTGTCCCGTCAGCCTGCACCTCACCTGGGAATGAGCGACAGGGGATTGTTTAGGTTGGGAAAGACCTCTGAGATCGAGCCCAAAACCACCGCATCACCTAAACCAGAGCACTGAGTGCCCTGTCCAGCCTTCCCTCAAACACCCGCAGGGCTGATGAGTGCCCCATCTCCTCGGACAGCCCCTTCAGTGGCTAGTCCATCCTCCTTTCTGTATCCACCGCAGGGCTGGGGAGGGCACGACAGACCAGGGCAGACCAGGATAGACCAGAACAGACCAGACCAGGGCACACAAGGATAGACCAGAAGAGACCAGGGCACACCAGGACAGACCAGGATAGACCAGGGCACACCAGGACAGACCAAGGCAGACCAGAACACACCAGGATAGACCAGGGCAGACCAGGATAGACCAG
>VWZF01003468.1:43748-109805 GCA_013396755.1 Sclerurus mexicanus | reverse complement strand
GGAGCGGGGCTGGGCCGGGGAAACCTCTCGTCTTGTCCCCTGACCCCGTCCCTTCATCCTGTACCCCGATCCTGTCCCCTGGTCCTGCCCTCTGATCCCGTCCCCTCGTCCTGTACCCTGATCCCATCCCCTGATCCAGTCCCCTCATCCCGTCCCCTCATCCTTTTTCCTGAGCCTGTCTTCTTGTCCCGTCCCCTGATCCTTCCTCTCATCCTGTCACTTCATTCTGTCACCTCATCCCGTCCCCCCGTCCTGACTCCTGAGCCTGTCCTCTGACCCTGTCTCCTCATCCTGTCCTTTCATCCCATCCCCTCATCCTGCTCCCTCATCCCATCCCCTGATCCCATCCCCTCATCCTGCTCTCTCATCCCATCCCCTGATCCCATCCCCTGATCCTGCTCCCTCATCCTATCCCCTCATCTCATCCCCTGATCCTGTCCCGATCCTGTCTCCTCATCCTGTCCTTTCATCCCATCTCCTCATCCCATCCCCTCATCCCATCCTCTCATCCTACCCCCTGATCCCTTCCTCTGATCCCACCCTCTCATCCTGTCCCCTCATCCCATCCCCTCATCCTGTTCCCTGCTGTGCTGGAGCCAGCTCTGTAACTGGAATTTGATTTTATTTGAATTGTAACCTGACCCATAGCGTTTCACAGGCAGTCGCTCAGATGAGACTTGATCAAGGGCTAAACAAAATTTCACGCAGTCACCAAGGTGACTGACACCACCTCGATGGAAGTTTTACAATGCAGAGATGCTACAACGGATCTCTCTTACTCCACGCAGGTGTCACATTGCTTGACCAGAAGAACGTTTTTTGGATATCCTCTAATTAAAGCAGGTTATGGTCTGGTTCAGCAGACTAAAGGTAAGAAAAGATTTGTCTGGGCTTCTGCCCTGCTTCAGCCTGACACCAAAGTGACATTTCCTGCAGGAATTTGGCACCTCTTCTCTATAAATTCTGTTCCCCATTCTGGTTTTCTCCAGGTGTTTGTTTGAGGTTCTGCAGACCACAGAGTTCTACAGCAGCTGCTGACACAGCTGGTGATGATACAGTACTGAAATGGGGCCTCTTCCTGGTCCCTCTGACTGCATTTGGCCTTGGCACATGGCAGGTACAGATAATTATTTCATTTTTTCAAGAAAAGAGCACTTGAGGGCTGTCAGATTTTTCAGTCCAGATCACACGCAGAGTAAAGATTTGTTGTTGTTTTACATTTCTATTTTCCAAGTGTCCATCTGTAAGTCTTTACAGGAAAGATTCTTGGTTATTACACTTTTATTTCAGTATAAATGTTTCCTCAAATGAAAGTCAGTAGCTTCCATTTTCATATCTCTAATTATCCTGGTTTTGGCCAGATCGGATGAAAAAATTATAACCAATATTTCAAGACTTGCTGAGGTTATTGCATTGCTCTGCTCTACCCTAAGGAATTACTTTTGTGTTTGTGTACTTTCAGGTTCAGCGAAGAAAGTGGAAATTAGATTTGATTGCACAACTGGCATCAAGAATAACATCAGATCCCATCCCTCTGACATTAGAGTAAGGAAGTTTATTGTCCTAAGAGCACTTGGGGATATTAGATATGGACCCTGCACTATTGAGCTTGCACTGAACTAACCTGCATGAAAATGAAGGAATGCAATGGGAATCAGGATGTGCCAGCAAATTAGAAAGAGATCCTGTTAATTTTCTTATTTTTAGTTAAAGGATAAGTGAATGCTTTCCTATGGGATCTTCTAAATGCATGAGAAAAGGATGCATCTCTGTTGAGGAGAATGTGGGATATAGTTCATACCTCCTGGGGAAGGAGGGCTTGGTAGCTGGTGTCTGATGTCCCAAAAAAGTTCTTACTGCAACAGGGAGTCTTGAATCAACAGCAGGCCCTGCCCCATGTGTGGAGCAGTTGAGTCAGATGTGAGGGAGATGTTTAAGATGACTTGGCCACCTGGCACAACTGTCAGAATGGTTCAGTTGTTGGATTCCTTGGATTGGCTTGGGAAAGAAATGCTTCACATGGCTGGATTCACAGGTAGTGAATCCACCTGCTCATCAGCTCTGTGATATCTGAGTTGCAGATATTATGGAAAAGAACTTCTCTCTGGATACTCCGGATCATCTCTATTTGAGTCCCTGTGAAAGTAGCAAAATACTAAGCCAGCTGCATATTCCATGCGGTGTTTGTCTCTGCTTGCCAGCTGGCTCTAGAGTGAACTATTAGGGAAAAGCAGAATCCCATGATAAATTCCCTTCATTTAATTCACCTGTCACAGCCATGATTTTGTTTTCCACTTGTTCCACGCAGCCCCATGGAACTGAAGGAGTTGGAGTACAGACCTGTGAAGGTCCGAGGGCATTTTGACCACTCCAAGGAGCTCTATATTCTGCCACGGTCCCTGGTGGACCCGGAGAGGGAAGCCCGGGAAGCCGGGCGGCTGACATCCCACCCGGAGAATGGAGCCAACGTCATCACTCCCTTCTACTGCACAGAACTGGGGTGAGTTAAGGAGAGTTGTGGTCCACAGAGACACCTCACTTCTGTTTGAAAAGCTGAAGGGTGGTGGGGTTTATATCAATGACTCCCCAGCCCTTGAAAGGTTTCTCTCACAGTCCATGAGGTCACTGAGGCTGGATTTGAAATTCTATTTAAATTCCCTTCTAACATGCACTCAGATTGACAAAAAGAAATGGCAGCAAACGTGTGGGTTGCTTCTTTCCTTGGTCTTTAGTTCCAGGCAGCTGCAGGAATAAATTTCCTTTCACTCCTGAGCCATACTTCTCTTTGTAACTCTAGGGTCACGATTTTAGTCAACCGAGGATTTGTGCCCAGAAAAAAATTGAAACCAGAGACCAGGCTGAAGGGACAGGTAAGGGGGATCCAGGGGAAGTGGTATGTTACTCTCTGCCCTTTGGTTACCCAGGGGCACCACTGACCAACCCAGAAAGACAGGAACCATCTCGAAAGATTCCTTTTTTCCTCTCTGCACTTCTCCTCAGATTGAAGATGAAATTGATCTCACAGGGGTGGTAAGGTTAACAGAGACCCGGAAACCCTTTGTGCCTGAAAATAACATCGAGAAAAACCGCTGGCACTACCGAGACCTGGAGGCCATGGCCAAGGTGACGGGTGCTGAGCCCATCTTCATCGATGCAGATTTCAGTAAGTCACCCAACACCCCCTCCAATTCATACCAGTCTCCCTCCCTTTCCAGTTATTTTTCCTGGCCACCTGGAAAGGTAGACCCATAGAATCACTTAGGTTGGTGAAGACTTTGTAAAAACTTAATACCAAGTCCAAGAAGGTAATGCATCTTTCTCTTCCTGTACTCTGCTAGCCCAGTTTTGAAAGTGATAGGGAGCCTACAAGCGAGCTGGAAAGGGACTTTTGTTCAAACTGTCAGAAGGCAGGGATAGATTGGATATTAGGAAAAAACTCTCCCCTATGAGGGCGATGAGGCCCTGGCACAGGTTGCTCAGAGAAGCTGTGGCTGTTCTAACCCTGGAAGTGTCCAAGGCCAGGTTGGACAGGGCTTGGAGCAACCTGGGCTAGTGGAAGGTGTCCCTGCCTATAGCAGGGGGTAGAAGGAGATGAACTTCAAGGTCCCTTCTGACCCAAGCCATCCTGTTACTCCATGAACTTGGGATCACCACTGCCTGGGGGAGAGGAGCAGGGTATCCACCAGACTTCCACCTTCATCCCCTCTCACAGCCAGGGCAGCTCTACTCCATGCAGACTAAAGATCTAACTTGGCTGTGTTATCCCTGCAGGAAGCACAGTCCCAGGGGGGCCCATTGGTGGCCAGACCAGAGTGAGCCTGAGAAACGAGCACATGCAGTACATCGTCACCTGGTAAGGGATCAGACTGGCTGACTTTCCCTGGGATGCTTGGGAATGTAGTCTTGCTCGCGTGACCTTTTCAGCTACATTTTTAACCTAAGTAGCACTTCCAAGGTGATGTGACATCTTAGAAAGGTCCAGTCCCCCTTGGAAAGGTGCAAATGTGTGGTTTTATTTTCTCTCACAGGTATGGCTTATGTGCTGCAACTTCATTTTTGTGGTACAGGAAATTTATACAAAAGATACCTCGGTGAGGGAAATGTGTAACTTCTTTGTAGTTAAGAGCAGACTTATAAAGACAGGAGTCTGATCAGTCCTGAATAGTTGGAACACCCAGGATTTCAGGACACTGTTCAGCAAACATGTGCCACTATGAAGCTGCAAACTGACTTTAAGCAAGCCCTGCAAACTCCAAGCTCCCACCAGCTGATTTGGCTGCAGTTTGGAGGCATTGAACTTCAACAGGAATCACGGATACATTTTTCTGTTGTAGCTGGTTGTAAGCTACAACATTTTAACATCTCCACTGCTGTCTTTTCCAAGACAAATCCAAAGGATTTTGTGAATCAAAGTTTCTTTGCATTGAGTAGCCATTCCTGAGGTCAGGAGTGGCTCACAGCAGCTGCATTAGTGTAAATAAAAATCTTTGCCTTGTGGCTTGCATTGTGCATCTTACACTGAACAGCAACAGACGGGAATTAGAGGTTACTGTGGATGCAGCATGTGCAGCTGAACTGCTGCTGGGCTCTGTGTTCAAGGCAGAGCAATTGTTAGACAAGACTAGTAATTCAGGGCAGTTGTTCCAAGTGAAATAATAACCTGCTCTATACAGCCATTTCTGCACAGCATTGTTCTGTCATTGGAGGAAGGCAAACACAAGTACAGCAGTGCCACTGTGCCACCCCCTGCCCTCATTAACAGAGACCACTGAAACTTAGCTGGGGTTTATTCTTTTTATGTACAGAAAAAGCAATCCAGTACATCTTCAGCCCAGCTTAGTGGCCAGCTCCTTAGCCTTGGCTTTTTCGAGCTTAGCAATGCGAGCCACCGATTTTGGACCCAGGACATTCCCGCCCCAGTGACGACGGATCTGCAAAGAAGGGAGGACAGGTTAGAGGCCTCATTCAGTCAACTCACTCAATTCCACTCCTTTCTGCACAAGGGGAAGAGCTCCCTCAACTAGAAACTCCCACATATTTCAAGGCAGCAAGGAGACAGAAGAGCTTAAGATCTTGCCCCATGAGGAGTGTTGGGTTCAAGGATCACCCAACTCCTGGACTCCTGGACTTGGGGGACACAGCTCAGCCAAGCAGTTGTTGTTCCCCTTTCTACAATCCCAGGTCTGCAAGAGCTGTTTAGCTTTCACATTTTACCTCATCCTCAGGTAAAGAATGTGGGTACACCACAAACAAATCTAGGCACACCACACCCAAGCAGACTATAGGCTGGTGTCACCATGTCTGAAGAAATCTGCATTTCTCTGGGAAGCTTTAGGTAATATTAACAGTCCAAGCTAGGAACAGAGAGAATCTCACCTCATCGTATCTGTCATTGTAGTTGGTCTTGACAGCCTCCACCAGCTTGGCAAGGGCTCCCTTATCCTCCCTGTTGGTGACAGTTTTAATTCTTTTAGAGCCTTGATTTAACCTTTCTCATTAATATTTTGCCACAGGATTTGAGAGCTCCTAGTGGCAACCCAGTTTTTCAGGTTAAGCATAAGCATCACTTGCTAAGGGTTAACACTCCAACCTTGAATACTTCAGAACCTGCACTGCTCAGATTAAGGCTAACAGTTCCATACATGTATTTTTAGAGTAACCATCCGTTCTGGTAACCCCAAATAATTTTTATCTTCAGGATCCAGTCAATACATTTTAACTAGACATCATAAGGGTGGTATTTTCGTTTTACTTCTTTAAAGAGACCCAGGTCTGCTACCCACCTGCCCTGTAGCCCATGCTCAGGGCAGTTTGCTTTCTCCACAACAGAGAAATCAAGTGAGCTCCCAGAACACTTACGGGTTAACCTGGGTGAATGCAACTGAGGTGCAGGTCTTCCTGTGGACCAGTCGCCCCAGCCTGGCTTTGCCCTTGATGATGCAGTAGGGCACTCCCATCTTCCGGCACAGGGCTGGCAGGAACACCACCAGCTGAAAAAGGGAATTGTGCTGTGTAACTGAGGGAGAACAGCTTTTCATTCTTGGCATCAGCTTGGGCTGTGGCAATTGCTCAGTGTTAAAAAGCTCGTTTTGCTCTTCACTGCTGATTCAGGTGAAGAAATTCAAAACATCATTGCAAGGGCCCAGCCTCACTGTCACACCAGGACAATTACAAACATACATAAGCATGCCAGTTTTGATAAATATATATTTTTATACATTCTCTTTCAGGCAATGTATTTATCCTAAAACACATTTTCACCTCAAGATCACTTCTGACCCCACCTTAAGTTCCACAGGTAGCCTGTAACATGCTCACCTCAATGGGGTCTACATCATGGGCAATAACTACAAGCTGAGCTTTCTTGTTCTCCACCAGAGTTGTGACCGTGTTAATACCTGAAAAACAAGTTATAGATAAGCTTTGGTTCTGCTCAGTCTATTTGCACAGCTTTCATAAAAGTCTCACAGAAGCAGACTCTACAATGCAGCCCCATTATGAAAGTCATAAAAACTTTTCACATCAGCAGCACAAAGACATTTCCTGGACAATTTGCTAAAGCTCAGGGTTAAAAAGCTCGTCTGTTTCGCTCTTCACGTTGAGCTCAGGTGAAGAAATTCATACATCATCGCAATAGCTTGTCCAAGCCTGTCTGGTTGAGGCAGAGCACCAACCCTTCTATCAGTTTCCTCTCTAACCAAGCACCACACTCCTTATTTGCCACCAGCCAAGTCCAGGTACAAAGTTACCTGCTCGGAGGACGGGTGGCCGCTTAGTTGGAGCATCTCCCTTTCCTGCAGCTTTCTGCTCAGCACGAGCCAGTAGCCTCTGCTTCTTCTCCTGCTTATTTTCTGGTCTGTATTTGTGTGCCAGCTTCAGCAGCTGTGTAGCTAGGAGAGAACATCTACTAATTAGTTGCACAGCCTGAAAATCTAAACATCACTTTTTGAAATAACTGCAGTGCATCAGCGATCTTGGTGGTTTGTCATCACATGTGTTTGGACAGAAAAAAGTGATCATCATTTGCACAGTCCAACAGAAGAGCCTCTATTTACCTCCATGTGCACCTCTGATGGCTCTGAGAGCTCCTTCACTGTGTGGATGAGGAAATGCCTGTGAACCTCCACAGTTATGGTTAGAGGAGGTGCACTGTCTCCTTTAAAGCAAGGAATTTGTTTGGCATCATCTATGATGAGGGAGTTACTCTATACAGATCCAAAGTTTCATGCAGAAACACTGTCACCTGGAAAAGACTTTTACTCATTCACAGAAAACCCCAAAGTCTCTTCTTTGTACATTTCATTGCCAGCCTGCAGGATGCTGGTTTTCCTCCAAAGCCTGCACTTCCTACAGGTTTCTCAAACCACGTGTTTACACAATTAGAAGAACCCTGGATAGCTCTACATCAAGCTGAAGAATGGACTCTGATGGAAACGTAGCTGAGAGAACACTGGGCTTGGGTCAGTAAATGGCAGCTTTGGTGTTTTCTAAAGCCCTTTTCAGTGTACAAGCAGCAATCAAGATTTAAGGCACCAAATTTGCACGTTAACTATCTATCACTATTGGAGCCTCTCTAAACAGATACTCTCCAGATTTCAGTTTCTTTCCCCTTCCCAGAAGCAGATCCCATTTGCCTCCCCTCGTGGGGCACATCCTTACCTGTCTGGCGGTCCAGAGCCTGCGTGAACTGGTTAATGGCAGGAGGCACCTTGAGGCGTTTGTAGAGGATGGATCTCTGGCGCTGCAGCCGGATGTAGCGTGGCCATTTCACAAACCGTGTGAGATCCCGCTTTGGCTGGATGTCCTGTCCTAAAAAAACACAGCCCTCAGCTCAGAGCTGCCCCAAACTCACCACAGCAGCAGCAGCACGGAGCAGCACAGGGGCATCAGTGATCTTGGTGGTGATGTGTCAGCACGGCCACTCAGATAGCAAATATTCTTTCACATCATCTGCACCCCGAACAAGAATGGCACTGCACAGGGATGGATTATTTCCCACATCACATGCAAAAGGGCAATAGTAATCCCGATTGGAGCGTATAATGGATCCACGTAATAAGAGAAATTGGGAAAATTCTCCAATGCCACCTTCTTACATAGACAGCTGTTAACTCCAAGCAGCAAGGCGACTGCCTTCATCACCCTCTCCACTCTGCATAATTAACTTCTGTCTATAATTCAGACTTCTGTCCAGATAACAAAGTGGAGCAAATATCCCAAATGTCCAATTACTCACCAATGCCAAAGTTCTTGGGCCTCTTCTCAAAGAGGGGATTGACAACCTTCTTGGCCTCCTGCTTCTTGACTACAGCAGGGGCCGGTGCCACCTTCTTGCCCTTGGCCTTCTTTCCTTTCGGCTGCAAGCAAGAAACACACACTGTCTTCTCTTGCCTCCAACACTCGTGTGCTTGGAAAAGCTACCAGCCCACCCTGGAAACGCATTTACTTTCCCAGCCCAGCCCCGCTCTTCCCCAGCGCGAAAATCCTCCGCTTTGCCTTCACAAGGCTTTACAAACCTCCCGGAGCGCTACAACAACTGTAAGCGCACTTCAATCGCCTCGCCCAGCCCGGCGCTCCCGGAGAGCAGCCCAGACACCCCCAGAGTGGCGGGGACCCGATCCCAGGGCTCCGATCCCACCCCGAGGGACCCGATCCCACCCGGGGGATCCGATCCCAGCCCGGGGGACCCGATCCCGCCGCGGCCGCGCTGCCCGGGAGGGGCAGGCCCACACCGGGCCTTCCCGCGGTCAGCGCCAACCGGGCACGGAACGGCCCCTCCATCGCCTGCCCGGGAGCTGCCCGCGGGGCCGCGGCGCCTCGGGGGCGGCGTGTGGAGCGGGATGGACTCGGATGGATGCGGATGGAAGGGGATGGAGGCGGATTATCCCCACATCGTGGCGGCCGGCGCCCGCACTCACCATGGTGGGCGGAGGGAGAGGGGGGGGCGCGGGGCATGTCGGGGGATATGGGCGGGAGGTCTCGCGAGAGCAGCGCGGGGCATGGCGGGGGATATGGGCGGGAGGTCTCGCGAGAGCAGCGCGGGCCGGGCCGGGCCGGGTGGGAGGTGGGGCCATGGCGCAGGCACGGGTGCTGCCCCAGAGCAAGGAGACCCTGCTGCAGTCCTACAACAAGCGCCTCAAGGACGATGTCAAGTCCATCATGGACAACTTCACCGAGATCATCAAGACGGCCAAGGTGCGCGGGCTGGGTTCTGGGGAGGGCAGGGGTACCTGCGGGGGGAGGGTGATGCCAGAACTTGTGGGGACAGGGGAAGGCCTTTCGTAGAATCACAGGCTATTAAGGGATTGGAAGGGACCATAAAGATCGTCCAGTGCCACTGACATGGGCAGGGACTCCTTCCACCAGCCCAGGTTGCTCCAAGCCCCGTCCAACCTGGCCTTGGACACTTCCAGGGATGGGGCAGCCACAGCTTCTCTGGGCACCCTGTGCCAGGGCCTGCCCACCCTCACAGGGAAGAGTCTTACTAATATCTAACCTAAACTTCCCCTCTTTCAATTTGTACCCATTACTCCTTTTCCTGTCACTACAGTTCCTGACAGAGTCCCTCTCTGGCTTCCCAGTAGCCACTTCAGATACTGGAAGGTTGCTGTGAGGTCTCCACATAACCTCCTCAGGCTCAGCAGCCCCAGCTTCCTCAGCCTGTCTCCACAGGGCAGATGCCCCAGTCCTGTTTCTCCTGGTTCCTTCGAGGGCAGCCCAAAGGGAAGAGTGTCCCTTCCCCAGGGCAGACAGCAGCCAGCCCTCCCTGGCTGCTTCTGGCCACCCTGTGATGTTCCTGAACAAGGGAGAACCACAGAAGCAAGAGGGAAGTGCAGCAAAGATGATACATGGGTGCTGTCCAGTCCAGAGGCTGCCCCAGCAGTTCCAGATGTGAATTGAACTGAAATTCACATATAGATCTGAATTCTACATACATTTTTCACGTATATATGAAACTCACACATATATTTATATGCACATATATAATGCCTTATAACATAATAATTGTCTGTCTGGATTTTAAATATGTAAAGGTGGATATTTATACCTTTTTCCTTTAGATTGAGGATGAAACTCAAGTCTCTCGAGCAACCCAGGGTGAACAGGATAACTATGAGATGCACGTCAGAGCTGCAAACATTGTGAGTAGCACTGAGCTGTTCAGGTCTGTGGGCAGCACGTCCTTCAGGTGCTCTTGGGTTCATTACTGGATCTTTGTAACTGCCACAAGAACAGTTTTGATCTGTGATTTTTCTGCCTGGCACAAGGTGCGAGCTGGCGAGTCCCTGATGAAACTTGTGTCTGACCTGAAGCAGTTCTTGATCCTCAATGACTTCCCCTCTGTGAACGAAGCCATCAACCAGCGCAACCAGCAGCTGAGGAGTTTGCAGGAGGAGTGTGACAAGAAGCTGATTGCCCTGCGGGATGAGATCTCCATTGACCTGTACGAGCTAGAAGAAGAATATTACTCTTCCAGGTACAAATAGGGCAGGGGACTCTGCCTTATGACTCCAGCCCTTTTGGGGTAGTTAGTGCAGACAAACAAGTAGCCCATAGGGTATAGGTGTTGAGAATGTTCCCCCCAAAAAAGTTTTACTCCTAGTTTTAATTAGGTCAGACTCTTTTTCTGCAACTACAGCACCTGCCTTTTCCTTGTACATACCCTACAGGGTATAAATGTCCTGGTGAAGGAGGTATTCACAGCATCCTTGATCTGACAGACAATTTTCTTAGGCATATGTTGTAATTATTAGAAAAGGAGATGAACTTCCTTGGGGGAAATCCCTCTGAAGAAGCCTTTGGCTCTCTCCCTACAGAGCCCAGCTTGCTGAGCTGGATCCTCCTGTTAGGTGTCACCACACTTTCGTGGTGAGTCCTTTCACAAGTGACCTGGTCACACATTGTGCCTTCTCCCTCATAGTCCACTGTCCCCAGCTGCCCCCAGTTCTGCTGGGGTGAACATTTGGAAGGAGCAAAAAAAAATTGCTCGGTTTCATTGAATTATGAAGTATTGTGATAGGATTTTTCTAAGGAATAATGACTTATTACTGACTTGTTTGTGGGATTTTTAATGTTTTTAAAAGCCTCTGACTTAGCAAACACTTTAGAGAATTCAGACACTTTATTTTTTGTTTTATATTTTTTTGTTGTGCACTCCAGCACTTCTAGTTGATGATGCAGGAAATGAAAGCAGGAGAAAACAAATGTAAACCTGGTTATTTTGGGTGCACTGTCCAAGCTAAGTGAATCAGTGCAGTATTGCTAGGACTTTTAAACAAAAACTTTAAAAAATCTTATTTAAAATTTTAATGGCCGGGTTTTCTGTTTTCCTTTTCCTTTTTTCTCCTAAAAATGCTGAATGCCTATAACCCCAGCTAGGTCAACTAAAGCCCTAATTGCTCAACATCTTTGGAAGTAAGGCCATTGTTTATGAGTAATATATGTGTTTCAAGAGTAAAAAGATATTAATATGACATACCTTAGATGTAAAAGTTTAGAGTTGTTTTTCAAACTTTACTCAGTTTTTTTGGGGGGTTGTCAAGGGATCCTAGAAATATCTCAGAAATGAAGAGTGATGGTCACAAACCCACGCACTTGTCCAGGTGCTGGT
The DNA here is from genome assembly GCA_013396755.1 of Sclerurus mexicanus. Taxonomy (NCBI): domain Eukaryota; kingdom Metazoa; phylum Chordata; class Aves; order Passeriformes; family Furnariidae; genus Sclerurus; species Sclerurus mexicanus. The sequence goes on along the minus strand of VWZF01003468.1, from coordinate 98,194 downwards.
AGATCCATGACAGAAGTTACACACCCATAGCAGTGAGCTGTATCCAGAGGGATGTGGTCTGGGATGATAGTGACTCCCATGTGCCAGATGTGCCTCCCTCACCCTGTCACCAGGCTGCCACCACTTTTGGACTAGGGTTCTGACCGTGCTGGCACGGTCTGTTCACCTGCCTGGCACCAGGTGCCATGTAAGGCAACCCTTCCTGACAGAACTAACAGGGTAGCACAGGTGTTTGTGCACATCTAATGGATTTGCCTTTGTGCTCTTTCTTACTGGTCATGAGGTGAGGAAACCTGGCAACTCTGCAGAGCTGTGATCTGACACTTGTTATCATGTAGCACTTAGTCATTTGCTTTTAGCACTTCCTCCCTTCCTGCACTCTTTCCTGTCTTTTTCTGCACCAAAGAAATTGTGTCTGTGTAAATACAGAAACAGTGATTTATTCAAAGTCCTTTTATAATTAGAGTACTACAATATTTTTAAAGAAACCTTATTGTCTAATCTGGGGGAAAAGGAATCCTGTCATGTCACAGTCATGTTTCAATGGCTGTAAATGCAACAGTTAGTTTGCCCCCAAATTCCCAAAGGGGAATTCCATGCTGTCGTGGGAGCCCTGGGGCACATCTCAGTTATAGGGTGAGGTGTTTGCCAGGCTTTTGTGTGCATGTAGGGATTTTGATGAGGCCCAAAAGCAGGTCCTTGAAACTAAAACTGAGGAGATTGTTCTGAAGGAATCTTTGCTTTCCCGCCCTGTTTGCTAGAACTGTCCCTCTGTACACAGACTGGCTGGGTGCCTCAAGGTTATGCTTCTGGCACAGCTAAAATTTTGTTAGTAACTCCCCTGCCACGATGTGCTGGATGCTGTGGCCAGGATCTCCTTGGAAACCATGGCCTGAGGTCCATGACAGAACAGGAGCTGTTGTTCTGGTTCAGCCCTGAAGGTCTTTGTTATCTGAACCCAGCTTCACTGTGTGTTGAGGGCTGATCTTCCAAGGGATTTTACAGAGGCCCCAGATGCAAAAACTGTATCCACTTATCCACTGCCTTCTCACTTCTCCTGCAAAGCCAGCTGGGTGATGCTGCCAGAAAAGAGCTCAGCTTGCAACTAGTGCTTTGTGTGCTTGTTCCCCAAAGCAGTAACTTCAAGTCCAGCTTGCCTTCTCTCATCCTAATCCCCAAACCTGCATTTGTGTTCCATTGCTCCCTCCTCAGAGATCACAGGAGCTGTCTTGAGTGTGGGGTTAAGATCTCACATGTTTCATGTTTGTGCAATTTGAACTGTCTCATATTTCTACACTTAAAATACTTCTTTAAGCATCAGTCCATACATTACAAATGTAAATAAAGCTGCAACAACAAAATCACTTGACCCTTTGGGTTTGTTTTTCTCTGAATGCAAGCTGCTTTCTGCTCCAGCACTCACTTTGTCTTGGGTGTCTCTTCTGTGTGCAGCTCCTTCTCTTTGAAATTTGTGTTGGTTTTGTTCCAGTTTATTCCATGTTTCTTTTTAGTTTTGGCCCTTCCACATTGTGTTTTCCTCAGAGGACAGACAAGAATTAGCCAGTTGTTTAAGAACACTACATTCCACACTGCTGTTCAGCCAGCTCTGTAATCTACAGGGTTGGAATCCAAGCAGCTGCTTTTAGAAGCACTGTTAGCTCAGGCTCTTGGGGAAAAGGCAGGAGCTGTCAGTACTTTATAATCAGACTGGGAAGCTTCAATAGAAGACCCAAACCTGTGGAGCACTTTTTGAAAGGGCAAAGGTGCAAATAGGTTTCTTCTTGATCTTGACAGGGACAGGCCCCAGAGCAGTTGTAGTTTTTTTGCTGATCTGAAATTTAGAGCAAGATTTCTATTTTCTTTTTCCTCACATAGGTTGCTATCTAATTTCAAGTAAAATAATTATGGGTGAGGTCTGTGTCTTTCTCATATCAGTAGCAGAACTCCCATATTTGGAGGTGCCAGGACTTCAGCCTAGATCTTTTCAGAGACTTGGAGTGTCTGGATTAGAATTGAGCCTCTGTCTCAGTTTGTAGCACCAGTTCTATGTCTGAAATTCCCCCGGTCCCCGCCAGGCCTGTGAGGTTCGAGGCCAGCCCTTAAGGGGTGTCAGGGAGGGCCGGTGTCAAGCGACTTGTGATGAATTCCTGAACACAAACCTTACATCCAGCATTTTTTTTTTTTGCCATTTTCTTAATGCCTTGCTTCTGTCTTGCTCCCCCCCACCCTTTCCCTCCCTCCCCTCCTCTGTTACCGCACCCGCTTTCTCCCCGCTGGGGTTGTTTGTTCTGGAAAGCTACAGTCTGTGTGACAGCAATGATCTCCCGCTGTGCGAAGCCTACTGGAGACAAGACTTTGCCACGCTGTCCCCGGAGAGCCTCTCGATGCCTCTGGCAGCTGCCACAGCAGAGCAGAGCGTTGCTCCTTCCCAGAGCTCGACCCCGTCGCACCCTCATGTGAATGGGCACGGGGCAGGCCCTTCCGAGCACTCCTGAACAGGATCCACCGCTGCCGAACGTGCTCCTCCCACCGGCACCGCCCTGCTGAAGTCTTCCACCTGCTGTACTGAGCGTCTCCTGCTGTCGGGAGAAGGCACTGGAGCTGTGCTGGCAGGTTGCTGCCCTCCGGATGGCTGCAGTGCTTCCTCCGCCCCAGGACATTGCCATGAGTGTTCCCCTCCCTTAAGAGATAGAGCTAAGTAGACACAAAGTGGATTGTTCTAGCAAATTAGAGTCAGTTTTGCTTTTACGTGATAGTTATGTATAGAGTTCATTAGAAGTTCAGTTTGTTTCCATGTGAATCTCAGTAAGTACATGCTGGAGTGTTGGGAGTTGAATTTCTTTGGGATACATTTGAGCCACATGTGGGGGCAGTGAGTGTTTTGGGGTTCTTACTGTGCCTCCCAAGGTTATTGACATTGTGGCTGCTTTAAAGCTCTCTCAGGATGGCACCTGACAACCCCTGGTCTAATTTAAAGAGTCTTATAGTACTTTTTACATAACAGTCTTCACTGTCAAAGTGCATCACAGATTTGAGCTCTTAGTTTGGGAGAAGGTTCTCAGGGGATCCTTATGGAAGAGCAGTGTTCTCCCATTGAAGAAGAACAGGCAAACAGGGACCAGACTGAGGGATTGATGATGCCACTTGCTCAAAGTCACAAATAGAAGCAGCAACACGCTTTAGTTGATTCCTTCTTCAGTGTTTACACAGAAATTTCTACTAACATAGTCTGAGCTAACACGAAGCCACTGTTTATGCTGGCTTTTAGTTTTATCTGATTAAAAGATCTTGAGATGACTGGGGCGTTGGGAGCAGCGAGGGATACTCGGTTACTCTCAGTTTCCTTCCAAAGAAACAAGTTTGGTGCTTGTTCTGCAGCTGTTCAGCAGCTCAGCACATCGTCTGCCCTTGCCCTTTGTGGTGGCTCTGCCTTGGCTCGAGCTGTGCAGCTGAGAGGGGGATGTCACTGCACTGCAACACGGTCACCACAGCTCGGTGTCACAGGCACTGCCGAGCCACCAGTGCGTCCCAACAACCTGCTGAGCTTCCCCAGCAATCTGCTGTAATGTCTCATTCCTTAGGATGTGAATTTTGCTATCATTTTCGGTTTCTTCCTCTTCCATTCCATTTATTTTTGTAATCAGGTGATTTAATAAAACTTGGCTGTTTTGTATAATTTATAAGGCGTGTGTTTCCGGCCACGGGGCTTTGCGAACGCGTGAAAACCTGAGCGTGCACACGCGATGGGACGAGGAGAAAAGCAAGCCCCGCTCTGTTACAGCCGTTCCCTTTCGGGGGCCGCAGAGACCACCCCTGAGCCCCGTGCGGGCGGACCCTCGCACCTGTGTGTCCCCCGGCCCAGGTGCGGGGTTCGGGAGCTCCGTGCCCGCGTTTCGGGGCGATGGGTGCGCGCAGCGCGGCCGCGGGTGCCGGGCGCGCCCGGCGCTGCCGTCACTTCCCACCCATCACTTCCTGCCCGCAGCTCCACGAGGAGGGGACAGCGCCCCTGGCACCCGCGACAATGGCCAGCCTGGCCGCGCAGGACTCCTACCTGCAGGGCTTGGCCAGGAGGGTCAGCGCGCAGCGCGCCCCGGAGGCGCGGAAGAGGAAATTTGGTAATGGAGATGTAACCCTGGGGCTTCTGCTCATGCCAGCAGCCTGGGAGGGACAGCTCGGGGTGTGTGTGCTCGGGGAAGTGGCGCCGTGCCCTTCCGTGGGAGTGAAACGATGTGCTCAAAAAACGCGGAGCCCCCGAGCGCGTTGTGCGCGCTGCCCTGGGAACCGGCGGCCCCCATTCATTGTGGTGATGGGCTTGGGAGAGCTGGGTTTTTACTGAAGGGTGCAAGCGCGGCTGGTCTGTTTAAATAAATCCTAAAATGCGTAAATTCTGAACATCAAGGTACGCCATTGCAATGCTGAAGCTGTAGTCTTCAGTAATAGCTGCATGTTATGAGTGGGAATGGAGCATTGTCCTGGTGTGTGTAATTTGGTTTTGTCTTCTAGTCCCTAAGCCAGGCCAGCCCGAGGATGCTGGCAGACAGCCCAAGAGACAGAAGAGAAAGAAACTCGGGAAGCAAGCCGAGAAGAAGGCACCTTCAGTCAAACAGGTGGCCTCTAACACCAGTAAAGCCACTCCAGGACAGAAAGCAGCCCCTCAAGCCAGCAAATCCTCTCCACAGGGTCCTATGCAGAATAGGAATGAGAGTTTGGCTACAGGTAAGAATTCCAGCATTGCCATGGTCTGGTTAAAGTTACCTGGGCTGAGGTGGCTGCTTTTCAGTTGCTTCCCACGTGTCTAGTTTGGAAAGCCTTGAACTGAGAACATCTTAGCTTATTCCATGTGCCCTGAAAGGTTTTACCTGTGGACACAGATTTGCACCATCACCACTGGGTGGCCCTCTGGAAACAGAGTTTAAACTGGACTGCAGCCTTTTTATGTATTTGGATAACTTTGGGAATTATGCGTGGATGCATTCTGTGTCCTGCCAGGTCAGCTTTCCATTATTCCTCTGAGAAGCCAGATCACAGAGAAAAGATGTCCGGAGCGTCTTTGTCTCCACCAGCTTGGTACTTGCCAGGCAGCCCCAGGCCATGCCAGGCCACTTGCTGGCAGTGTTGAATGATAATATGGATAGAAAAGGGGGAATTCTAAAGAAACTAATTAAATAGAAACTCTTGGTTTGTTGGGATTTTCCGTTCCATTCACAGCATCTAAAGAGTTCCCAGAGCTTTTCCCATAGCCAGAGAAAGTGCTTCTGTTTAGCTGGTGCTGTCTTTTAAGTATTTTTGTTTTCTTCCTCTCATTTTCAGGGAGTAAAAGTGAACTGAGTTCCCCTTCTGTTTCTGCAATCAGTCTCTTGCGCCAGAGACTACACGAGAAGATTAAAAAGGCTTCTGGACAAGTATGAGAACTCTTACTATATATAAGTGTTTATGCACTATAAATTCTCCTCCTAGGGAATGTTGGGACAGGATCTCACAAGGCTCAGGGTTTGAGCTGTTTCTGTCTCCTAAGGAATTGCCAGTAGGTATTGCTGGGAGACCTCTGTGTGTTCTGTGGAAAAAACGTGAGAAAAGGTGGGGCCAGCCATGGAGGAGAACATGCCTCTGGTGATTTTTAGGAAAAATCAAAGCACTGACAGCCTGAAAGGGAACAGGTACAGGCTGCTGAGAGACACCAAAGGGTTTGAAATGCTGCTGCTGTGTTTAGTGTCTCTGACAGCTGAGCTTCTTGTTTCAGGTGGTGTGCTTCTTAGGAGAAGTTTGAAATCACGACAGCCCACTTTTAATTCTGCTTTATCCCTTTAAGGCTCCTGATTCATGTCCATCCTTCTCCTTAGGATAATGCCAAAGAATTAAGCCCTGCAGTCCTGGAGAAGAGGCAGAGAAGGAAGTATGAGAGAGAAAGAAAGAAGCGCCGAAGAAAGGAGTTGAAGATGAAGGCAAAAATGGAGAAGAAAGAAACAGAGGAGGTACCAGTAGAGCCCGAAAAAAAAAAGGAGGAGAGCAGAGCTAAGATTGTCTTTAACAAAGTTGAAGTCCATGAAGAGGATGAGTTGAACAAGGTCCAGAAAAAGAAAGAGAAGAGGAAAGCAGTGAAAGGCAATATCACTCCTCTGACAGGCAAAAACTACAAGCAGCTGCTGACCAGGCTGGAGATCAGGAAGAATAAGCTGGAGGAACTCAAGGATAAGGATGAGAAGAAAGCTCAGGAGCTGGAGACCAAGATGAAATGGACAAATGCTCTCTATAGGGCGGAAGGTGTGAAGATTCGTGACAATGAGGAGCGTCTGAAAGAAGCTCTGAAGCGCAAGGAGAAGCGCAAAGAGCAGCGCAAGAAGCAATGGGAGCAGCGGACAATAAGAGTGGTGGAAAAGATGCAACAGCGGCAGGACAAGCGTCAGAAGAACATCCAGAAGAAGAAGAAGGACAGGATGGAGAAGAAGAAAGCCAGGGCCCGGAAAAAAGGCCGGGTTCTGCCAGAGGACTTGAAAAAAGCTGGGTTAAAGTGAGAGGGAGGCAGCCGGTTCTGGCAGCCGAGATTCCAGGGTGGACTGTCCGTGTGTTGGAGGGAACTGTATGCCAGTATCCCGGAGGAGGCAGTGCCTGAGGACACCAGGCTGTGGGGCAGGCACTGCCAAGGCTTCCCAGCTTCATCACAGGAAAAGAACCAGTTGTATGTTTGTTAATAAAGTTTTCTATCCCAAGGAAACACCTTATGGATGGCTAATAATAAAAGTTATTATATACTTTCCTAAAGAGGAGGTGTTGGTTGCTGTCACTTCTGATGTGCTGTACGGTGTGTCCCTCGTGCCGTGGGTGCCACCAAGGGACCCCCTAGGAGTGCTGGGCTTCAGAGGGGGCAAAAATAAAGGAAAAAGAGTCCATAGATAAAACAAGGTGTTGGTGGTTTGGATGGATTAGAAACTGCCTTGAGGTTTTCATGTTTGGGTGAAATACCTTTTTAGCAGCGTTGTAATAATTCATTTCATACTTGGGACTTTCAGGAAGTTCCAGTGCATTCTGAGTTTGAGATGCAGGCTTTGTTCTCAAGAGGAGGCAGCGCTTTCCTCTTAGGAGCTGATGAAAAGGAGATGAAGATCTTGCATTTTTAGCAAAATTTAAATACTGCTGATAATTTGATTTCAAAAGTCCTTAAAAGGATCACAGAATAGTTCTTTGTTCATATAGTTCTATTGTCAAAGGCAGAAAATAGGTGGTCTCTGTGCAATCTTCTGACAAAAGGGAGCAGCAGCTGGATTTTGGTAAAGTAAAACTATCACTATCAATTTTGTGTCTTATTGTTGTTTATGCAGAAATACAAATGTAAACTTGAGCAGCTGTTAGCTGAGATCAAGGGAGAAAGTACAGCTCGGCTGCTGCAATTCAGTGTGGGGAAGATTGGAGGGAACAGTCCAGAAGATGAAGCCACTCTGCCTCTGAGATCAGTCAAATCTTGCTGGTGTCCTGATCCTGGATGGTGTAAACTGGCAAGTTTGTTCTAAGGTCAGTGATGTTACAGACTGAGCCCAGTAGAGTTCTCTCTCAGTAAGCTATTTTTTGCCTTATCAATAAAAGTGACGAATGTGCTGCCAGTGCAATGCAGGCTGTGCAGTGCTTCCCAGCTGGATCCCTGCCAGAGCACAGTTAACTCCTGGTGGTGCAGCCGTAATATGAGTCTCTGAGAAGTGAGAAACCCAAGCAGTGGATTTGTGCTGCTGTCTGCGTTCCAGCCTCGGGCGTGATTGAACACGGCTGTGTCACAGGAGCCAAAGGCAGCCTGTTTAACCCTGGAGTGCAGCGAGGAAACCTCTTCCTCGGCACAGGTAGAGAGCCCTTCCCATGGATATCTTCTCTTTCTTCACATTCTGAACGACACTGCAGTCACCGCTCACCACTCACTTTTAGGAATCTGAAATACAGGCTTGGAAATCTGAAAAACTGATCTGCAAAGAGTATTTTCCATCAATGGTCTACAAGTGAGGTATTTATCTGCAATCCAGAACGCTTTCCAAGGCAGGGCTTGGAGATAAAGTAGTGCTTTGTTCTGGGAGGTCAAGTAAGTTCATTTGGGAGTAATAGAGTACTTTAAACCACATCCCTTTTAAAGAAACTCTGAACAAATTTGAGGAAGCTGAGTAACTATGAAAAACTGCTTTAGCATTTTAGCATTTGAGCTGTGTTTTGTGTTTGCAGAGTTTGTTATTGGCTGCAAACATATCTATTTCATTTCTGTTTGCATTCATGCTGAACTCTGGAGATGTAAATCAGGTGAGGTAAATATCAGTGAGTTGGTTTTGGATGCAGGAAGATATTCCAATCTCATCTGGCTCCAATATTCTTGCAGGTTTTTAACACAGAAACTGAAGCAAAGGCAGAGGGCATCAGCTGTGCTCCTAAAGATGCAGTAATTCAAAATATGTGTGTTACTTTTCCTCATGTAGGAATATATGAACTGTGACAGCATTTCAGTTTTGTGGGGTAATCCAGCTTTACTTCATACTGATGAGAGCTCAGGAGGAGAATTTGGGCTGGTTTGGCACCAGATTTCATGAGAATGGGCTGATTAGAGAGAGTGGAGTCAGAACTGACAGAACCAATCCTGGCTCTTGAAGGTAAAAAACTACAAAGAAAGATTGAAGGAGCTCACAGAGGAGAAGAGGGAAGGAAACATCAGAGCCTTCAGGTATGGAAAGGGAGTCTGCAGGTGTGTGATTGCTGCCTTTAACAAGCACAGACCTAAACTGTAGTGAGATCCTGGCTGGAAATCTGGAAGCCCTCTGCTGAGAAGGGCAGGACAGCAGCAGCACAGGTGGCCTACCTGCCTTGTGTCCAGGCAGCTCTCAAAGAATGGTTGAAAAACAGCTCTTTGAGCCTGATGAAAGCATAGAATAACTAGAGGGGGAAGGCTGTTTGCACATCCTTCTACTTTTTTGGATCTGCAGCAGTTTTAGGCAAGAATCCAGAGCTGCTCAGCATGAATCCATGAAGGCTTTAAATGCTGAAAGGCCTATATATACATATATATTTAATTATTATTTTTAAATAGGATTTTGTGATGCTTCTTGGTGAAAGTTAATTAGATTGCCTGACAGGAGAGTGAGGAAGAAGCACCAGAGAGGGTTTCTGTACAGCATAGGAAAGCAAATTAAAGAGCTTTCTGCCCCTTGTCTTTTTACAACCAGAGAAACGAAAGCAGGAAAATCATGCCTGCTTTTTCAGATCCATTGGCACTGGTTTATGCCTTACAAAGGGCCAGGACAATCATGATCTCTCTGGTTATTTCAGCATCCCCCAAGAAGCACTGGGTACCAGTTACTCCCACTAACATAAATGCTACTGACTCTATAAATAGAAGTTTGACAGCCTTTTTTTGTTTGTTTGTTTCTGCCCAGGTTCCAATGACATGCTAGAAAGTGTTTTCCTCTAACTGGATGCTGCTTTCAGTCCTTCCAGCCAGCCTGGAAAGCTCCACAGAGGAGTACTTGCTGTGGATGGGTGCCAAGCCTTATCCTCAGCTCCCTAGTTCTGTCCTCCCTGCAGGTAATAATGAATGTAATAACAATTAACGTGCTCGTAACAAGCTTTTTTTGGAGGCCCCATGCAAAGGCTTTGTGTGTTTGTCACGGGGCCTGTGGCTCACACTGTGGGCACCTTTGCTTCCCTGTGAACAGAAGAGGGATTGCTTTGAGCTTTTAAAGTGAGACAGCTGAGCTTGGAAAGTCGATTTTTAGGACTGTTAAAAAGGAAGTGCTTTCTTTGACTTACAGAGGAATATTACCCAACATGCATTAGTATTGTGTAATGTTTATTTGCTGGTGTCACACCTCAATTTACCATTCTTACCCCTTTGCAGGGAGTGTTTGTGGCAGCTGTTGTTTGTGAAAGGTGGAGTTTATCAGCTCAGGTGATAACTGTATTAGCTCTCCGATGGGATTGGATTGGGTGAGCTGATTATATTGCAAAGGGTGTGCGGTTCTGTTGAAAAAACCAAATCTACAGAAGCTGGAATCAAATCAGAAAGGCCCCCGTGGCTTTGGAGCTCACTGAAATGGAGAGGTTTCTCAGGCAGTTCACAGGTGCTGCCTCAGTGACTTAAGTGCCCTGGTTCCTAATTCAGGCTCCTTCCATGTTCCTGATTTCAGAAAGACTGAAAGCAAAACTGCTTGGAAAGCTTCGTCCTCCTCTGAGAAAACAATCGATTCCTCTCAGAGCGAGATATTTACAGCCAACTCCCCTTGCCTTTTTGTTCTTTACAGATTGAAAGCTGCTGGAAGTCAGAAGTTGCCCTTCCTTCTGCTCTAGAAGACATGATTTCCAGGAAGGTGGTGGGATCTCTTGTCTGTCTGGTTGTCGCTGCTGCAGGTATCTGGTAAGCACTTGCTGGGCAGCTTGGTGATATTTAAAACATCCTGTCTATATCCTGTGGTGAAACACAGAGGAGCAGAGAAACACAGGCTGTGCATTTTGTGGAAGGTCCCTGTTAGAGCTGTAAGAAAGAACAGCAATTTGTATAATAAATGAAGGAGCACTAGCAGGGGGAGAGGGCTCTAAGGGGAGAGAAAAAAGAGCAGTTGTGTCTAAATCAGGATGCTAACACCATACTGACTCACAAACAAATGCTCAAGTACAGAATATTCCAGTTATATTTCAGTTCAGGCCTTAACAGAGATGATTATCTGTCTCTTCAAAGAGTCCAAACTCACCCCAGTGCCGCTAGGGACAGCTTTGTAGCTGTCAAACATTGCAGCTTTCAAACACTGGGGATTTTGTAACTTCGAGTATTCTGACAACTGAGTGCGACTTATGGATTCTCTTGAGCAAACTCATTGTTTGAAGGGAATCTGAGATCAAGCATTTCTATGAATTATTAAATTATTGATTATTAAATTATTACTAACGACCCCATATTTCTGATGTTGCAATTTGCTGCATTTTCACCTTGTGGATAGTTGCATTTATGCCTCAGCAGCAGCATATTATCTTAAAATGTGAACACACCAAATCCTATGCTATTTAGTAAAGTAGACATGAAGTTAACTAAAATTCCTTCTCAAAATCTGTGCCAGATCCTCAGATCACCTTGCAAAACCGTAGGATGATTTCATTCAACATTGCCTATCTTAAAATGTTTCTTTGCTCTCCCAGGATTATAGCTAGGACTGGAAAAGTGCACTACCTTCCATACTACCTTCCTTGCCCTGAGATCTTGTAAGTACCCTGTTTTGTGTGTAGTGAATAACACACATCCTTGTCACAGGAGCTGTTCTTCACTAACACATGCAGTGACTAACAAGTCACTTATTCTTTATTTTATGAATCTGTAATGAGTCGCTCTCCTGAAACAAAAGGTAACAATGCAGGCTGTGCTGTTTGGGCCTGCCTGCCCCACAGGACAGAGTCAGGCTTTGTTTGATGTGGGTTACAGAGACCAGGACTAACAGGTTCACGTTGGCTTTGTTATCAGTGTGAATCACACAGGTGCACATGGACACACAGGGTCTCACTGTGGATTCACCATCCCAGCTTTAGACTGAGAAACCTGAACCAGGCAGGTGAAATGAACAGTTGCAGGAGCTCTGGCAGAGTTAGGAATAACCCCCCAGTTCTCCTAATCCTGCTCCTCTGCTTCACTCTCTGATCTGTGCTTTCCCCTCCCTTTATGGATGTGTTTGTGTTTGAGCTCTGGACCACAACCAGAGGTTGGAAGTGTGATGTGTTTCAGGTAGTTCAGCCCTCCAGGTGACCCGGAACAGTTATGCAGGAAGTGGAGCACACACATGTGTGTGACAGTCCCCAACATGCCTGTGCTTCCCTGGATTTTGAGCCCAAACCCTGATTTACCCCCAGACTTGGATTGTTGCCACCATCTCTCTGCCCCTGTTGTGTGTTCTGTTCCAAAACTATCACTTGTCTGGCAGCCCTGGAAGGTGTGTACAGGTGATGCCTAACCCTGCAGCTGGAGCTGGACTTGGATAGCTGTCAGTGCAGCAGCAGGTCCTGAAGCTGAACCTGGTTCATATTTTAGGAAAGCATAACAACCCCTTTATTTTTCCACCCCATCATGCAGCTCCATAAAACTCCAATATGCAGAAGAGAAGCTAATCCAGCTTTTCCCCCAGTAAGTACTGACTTTTTTATCTCCCGACCTTTAAACTGCTGTTCCTCTCTTCCAGGCATATTCATGTATTATTCAGTGGATATTTCTTCCTTTTTACAGATTATTTTATCAGCAGCCGAGAGTGCTGGCGCCAAAGTAAGTTTCTTTGTTTGAACTTTATTTCTTCTGATTTCAGTTTGGGCAATCTGTGGCACTCACAGTTCCAAAGTCCTGGGACACACTGAAAAGGACCTTGTTCCATGAGAATCCAAACCCTGTGCGTGTGTCAGCAGCTGTCTGTGCTGCTCTAAGGTTGAGTTTAGGCACTGCATACTTGTTAACACACTTACTGTTAATTCCCAATTCATACTTTAGCACACACACAGAGTCTATGTGGTGGCTGCCAGGAACTCTTTTTGAGATGGGAAATCTGTAATAGCTGTAAGACAGAAATACCTGCTGGAACTCTGCAACCAGCTGTGGGAGAGCTCTGAACTCATTTCAGGGCAAAATGAAGCAGGTGCTTTGTATGACCTTCAGCAGTGGTTTCAGCTTACACAGTCAGGCCTCTGAGATGCAGTCAGACCAGTGAGTTCAAGCAGACAGGGAAGGTTTTGGGCAGCAGCACTAAGAAGTGACTTAGACAAACTCTGCGCAGCTCAAGTTGTTACAGTCTCCTTTGGTCCCACTCTTATCTCAAGCAGTTCACCTTCAACAGCCACATTCTTTTGTATGTTAACAAACACACCCTGTTGGTACATACAGATATTTCCCCCTCTCCCCTGATATTTCAACAGGATATGCTCTGCCTGAATATTTCTCTCTCCCATATTGGAATAAATTGATGTGATAAATAAGCTAAATGAGGAGAGGATCTTGTAGCTTTTAGTGCTCTGTGTCTTCCAGAGGGTGTTCACTAGCACTGAGAGGAGGAATACCATGGCCATGAGTCATTGGGAAACCCAGGGCAGGCCTTTAAAATGAAATTTAAAAGCTCTGATTAGAGAAGTGAACACGTAGGTTTCCTTCTCACTCTTTGCCCCCTCGTGCAAAAAAGGATAATTAACCCAGAAAGAGAACGGGCCAGTCAGTACATTTTCTCCAGCCCAAATTCTTCTTCCTGTATAATTTAATCTTTTAATCACATTCATTGCTATAGGAAGGAGTCAAATTGTTGTTCTTGTATCCTCTCAGACTGAAAGTATGAGATCTGAGTTGGAAGATCTAATCAGATCTGCTGCCTGAGCCAGCAAGCTGCTCCCCACATCTCCCTTGGTTTGATTTTGGTGCTGTTCCTGCCTTGGGAGTGTGTCAGATGGGAGACTGGCACCCTCCAAGGGTGGCCACGTGCCTTGGGTGACAAATTTCATTAGCAGAGGGCTACAGCTCATGGTCTGGGGTGAATGGGAGCAGGCTGGGGTAAATTATACATCGTAGTGACATCTTGATTTAAAATCAAAAAGGGAAGAACAAAACACTGAAAACAAAGCAACTGAAACAGCCTTGCAGAGCTGTAATAGAGCATAATCAGAACTCTGCTGCTTGTATATTCAATATTTCCACTACCCTCACAGGAGATTAAGGGTTTTTTCTAACTCTGTCACACATTTGAATGCTGGCTCACATACAGCATTTTAAATTATATCTGAATGTGTTGAAGCTATATATAAATACTGGGGAAATAAACTGTCATGCTGCAAGCTGTGTTTTAATAACACAGCAATGGGGTATATTTTTATAGTAATTTTCATATTATTACTTGTGTTTTAATCTGCATGTAGCAACCTGCCTCAGACTGATAGCAAATATGCACAGCTTCTCATTCTGTGAGTTCAGTGGTCATTAAACTCTCCTCAGCAGAAAAGTCCTGTGGGCTTAAAGGAGATTTCAGTAGATGCTCGGGTTTTTGCCAATCTCTTAAAGTGCTTAATTTCATCCCAGGAACTGAAAAGTCCATGTTCAGTAACCTCAAATAAGAGTGCAGGGGAAGAAAATCTGAAGATAATACCCTCCAAAATGAGCTAAACCTGATACGAACACTCTTTATTCCCATTTACTGGCCTCCAAACCAAATGGAACAGTTGAATTTCACTGACATTCCCTTTCTTCTCTTTCAGGCGCCAGGACGTGCTGACAGTCACGCCGTGGCTGGCCCCCATCGTCTGGGAAGGAACCTTCAATGCTGAGATCCTGGACAGTGCCTACAGGCCACTGAACCTCAGCATAGGGGTGACAGCCTTTGCTGTTGGAAAGTAAGGGGAGCGCTCTGGGCACAACCCTTGGCGTGATGCACTTGCTCTGGGGAAAGATCACGTTGGCTTTTCCTGTCCTCAGCAGAACTGAAATCTGTCCCAAACTATAGGAGACTTTCACGCCCACGTATTGTGTCCATAATCACACAGACCCACAAGATGATTGCACTTAAAGGACCCGAAGTGTGGTTGGTATTTTTTAGGAACCGACCGGTGTCTTGGGAATTAGAGCTGCAGATTGGTGGTTGGTTGGTCAAAGTGGGGATAATCCACTTATTCCTTGTCCTCCACTATACCTATTGCATGTGTAGTGTATGGATCCTTGCAGCAATAGTCAGCCAACACTCTTTACCCCTTGTCTTCGTCCCTTCACTGAAGTACCCTTCATAATCCCCTTGGAATCACAGACTGGTTTGGGTTGGAAGGGACCTTAAAGCTCATCTCATTCCAGCCCCCCGCCATGGGCAGGGACACCTTCCACTATCCCAGTTTGCTCCAAGCCCCATCCAACCTGGCCTTGGACACTTCCAGGGATGGGGCAGCCACAGCTTCTCTGGGCAACCTGTGCCAGGGCCTGCCCACCCTCGCAGCCAAGAATTTCCTCCTAATATCTACTGTCAACCTGCTCTCTGTCAGTTGTAAGCCATTCCCCCTTGTTCTATCACTCCATGCCCTTGTAAAAAGTCCTTCTCCATAAGAAGTCCCTCCTTGTCTGTGCTGTGCTCTTCACGTGTCGTGTCTGCGCAGGTACACGAGGTTTGTGAGCCGCTTCATGGAGTCAGCAGAGAAACACTTCATGAAAGGCTACCGGGTGAACTATTACATCTTCACTGACGACCCCGAGACAATGCCCCGTGTCCAGCTGCAGCCCGGACGAAGGTTTGTCGTTGTCCCCATCAAGAAATACTCCAGCTGGCAAGAGATCTCCATGCGCAGGATGGAGGCCATAAACAGGCACATAGCAGACGTGAGCCACCGGGAGGTGGATTATCTCTTCTGCCTGGACATCGACATGGTGTTCCACAACACCTGGGGGCCCGAGAGCCTGGGGGACATGGTGGCAGCCATACACCCTGGGTATTTCAATGTCCCTCGAAACCAGTTCCCTTATGAGAGGAGGAGCTCCTCAGCAGCCTACATCCCTGATGGAGAAGGGGACTTCTACTATGGAGGAGCCGTGTTTGGAGGGTTGGTCAGGAAGGTCTATGAGTTCACCAAGACTTGCCACATGACCATCCTGACGGACAAAGCCAATGGGATCATGGCAGCCTGGCAGGAAGAGAGTCACCTCAACAGGCACTTCCTCTCCCACAAACCCTCCAAGGTGCTTTCTCCAGAGTATATATGGGATGACAGGCATCCAAAGCCCCCTGAAATTCACCTCATACGTTTTTCCACAGTGAAAAAGAACTACAAAGAGATACGAAACTGACCATCTGATCCCTGCAGAGGTGTCCTCCCCACAATCAAAGCCATTGAAATTAAGTCACACAGAACATAGCCCACCATGAATTTTTGTTCCCAGTATGAACAACCTGAGAAAGGAACGTGTGGACGGTTTCTCTGGAGAGAAGAGGAGTCTTAATGCATTTCAGAAGCAGCAGCCAAAGTGTTGGTGAGACTGAAAAGGTTTCTAGGTTCCTAATCTTTATAAATACAAGCATCCTTGAAGCTGCAGCACACAAAAAGGCATCCAAAAAGCCGGCTTTCTAATGCAAGGCTGCAGATAGATGCCTTTGCCTGAGTGTTTTCCTGAGGCCCAGCAGAGACTTAACAAGAGCAAAGTGGTATTTCTCTGGAGAAGAAGAAGATCTAGAGTTTTAGTAAAGGCTTTTTAACTTTAAAAAAATGAAAAAAGAACTTTGCAGGGCAATACATTTTTATGCACTGTGATTTAAACTAACACCTTTTGTCAGAATCAGGAGGAAACTTGCACTCAGAGCACGTTATCCCTGACTAAATGTGCAGCAGCATTTCTTGGACCTTCTCAGCAGAGAGCTGGTGCCAGCCATTACCAGTAAGAGCCTGGTCTGACAGGACAAATAGTGTGAACTCATATAGCAGTTATCTTCCAAATTCCAATCTGTGCTTTGGAGACCCAAGTTTAGACAGAACTGGCACAGCTCAGACCCAGACTGAACTTCTTTGGGTTTCTTTCGATCACAGATGTGCTCTGAACCTTTTCCCCGGGTCTCATGTCTCCGTGGATCGTGTAATCTTTTCCAACACAGAAAATCTGGTTTTGAGACGTTCCTGTTCCCATCCGTTGCTTCAGCCCTTTCCAACTTTTCTAAGCTCTGTGCAGTAAATTGGCGAGAAGCTGCTGGAGCTGACGGCAGGAGCTGGTGCCTTTCCAGCACGCGGGGTGACTTCATTTCACAATGCAGTGCTCGGGTGAGGCCGGGAGTTCAGCCTGGAGCCGGGAGCAGGCTGGGGTTAACATCTTCTTCCTGTGGATGTGGCGAGGAGCTGAACCAGGCGTTGTGCAGCCTTCAAAGCCTGACAGCTCACTCGGGTGAACACGAGGGAGCAGCCACGGCTTGCCAGCCACTGTGGCTGTCAGCTGAGGTCACAGCATGGGGGTGCGTGTGCCACCTCCCTTGTCACAGCAGGGCTGCCATAAACATCATCTCCCTTAAGTCCCCAGGCCTGTGCACGTCAGAGCTCTGCTCGTTTAGTGAGAGCAGGGAGAGAGGCCACGGGGAGCTGCAGAGAATGGCAGAGAGAGGAGGAGCAGGGGTGAAAGGGTGAAGCTGCCTGTTTCTAAGGGAACAGTCTAGGAAAAAAAAAAAAGAAAAAAGGAAAGAAAAAAAAAAA
Source organism: Sclerurus mexicanus (assembly GCA_013396755.1). Taxonomy (NCBI): domain Eukaryota; kingdom Metazoa; phylum Chordata; class Aves; order Passeriformes; family Furnariidae; genus Sclerurus; species Sclerurus mexicanus. Next base: position 81,025 of record VWZF01003468.1, on the reverse strand, counting down.
GGCTCATTTGGCAGAGAGAGGAAAAATGGGGAAGAGGTGCCTGATGGTTCCTGCTTCTCCTCACATGAGAAAATTGCTGTATGGCAGCGTATCAAGTATTCAAAGCTTTAGGGCCCCACCACTGATTGCAGATGACTTAACGAGCCATTTCAGTCCTGTGTGAGCAGGCTGAAAATGGCACTTGCCTGTGTCATTGTAGGCATTTCATCTTCCAGAACGCTAATTAGAAAAGCTTTCATGGTACCCATAATATAGATAAGGCACACAAAATACTTCCAGCCCAAAAGCCCCAGTGGCAGCTGGGTCTGTTGGTTTGTGTTTTATCCAGCAAAGGGTCTTTTCTGTTATATTTTTTCCAGACTGTTCTTATGGATGTGGTGCAGGAGGAAGACACCCCTGTACATAACTAAACCAGAAGTGAATCCCCAGAGAAGATGTCTCTTTGGTAACCAGGCACCTCATCTAAGCCAAAAGGGTGGAGAAAGATCCATATCCAAATATTTCCAAAAAGATATATTCCCACCTAACCCAGGATTAATAGTCTATTGTGTATTTGTAAAACAGTTAGTGCCTGAAAGCAATGCTGAAACTGGGTTCTCATTATTCCAGTTGTTACGTATATGCATATGGATTCTTGGGAAGCCAAAAGGAGCTGTCTAGTCTGCTCTGCACAGGACAAGCCAGATAATTTTATCTCCTGGTGTCAGAAGCAGTACATGACTGGGCTGGGCTGGATCTCTTAGAAAAGCACTCGGATCTGAGAAAAACATGAAGTTATATAGCAGCCACAAATCCATAGATCAGCTGTGCCAATGGCCAATTCCCCTTATGCATTTATTCTGCTTGAAATTATGCTGTGTTTTTAGCCATAGGGCTTCACTCTGCCACACTGAATTATTGAATTCCTGTGCAGATATTCATAAATCCACCATGGGAGGAAGTTCTCCAGCACGGACAATGCCTGATAGAGGCTGGTCTACATTTCTGGGGTACCTGTGTTGCAAAACTTGTGAAAGGCTTGGTCTCAGCTCTGCATCCAAGCTGTCTTCTGGCTGAATCCTCGACCCTCTGATTGACACCATAATGCCCTGATTTGTGCTGTGCCAAACATGTTTATTTTCCTGGCAGGCCCACGGCTTCTCCCCAGGGGAATATCTTGTGTTGTGTGACACAGTTCTGCTCGACAGGGCTGTGGTTTGAAGCAGTACCTAGAAACTCCCCGTGTCTCCAGGGAGCAGGAGAACATGTCTGCAGAAACACACCCCCCAGCGCCGTGTGGGAGCTGCTCCCTGAATCAGCTCGTGCCCTCCTCTAATTAACGAAAGCCTGGACTTCTGTTGTCATCTCCTGCTGATTAATCCCCTTCCCCCAACACCAGCAGCAAGCTTTCCTTCTCCCGCTTGGACTGTGCAGCCTGGAGCTTTTGAGTATTGTGGGAGCTTCACAAGGATCTGTTTTCTGCTCTGTGTTCCCAACCAACACCCCGTAGGCAGGGGGGAAACTGAGGCACACGGTAGGAATGCCTTCCAGACTGTCACTCCTGTGTGGCAGGTCTTCTGTTCACCACAGGGGACGATGTTGTCTTATGTGTTCTTGTGCCAAAGGAATTTGGACTCGGAAATACAGAAAACTGCATGAAAAATGAATCACCACACGTAAATAAATCACCAGCCGATTTACACTGCCTGGGGATCTGACTGTGCTCTCAAGGTATTTCCCTCTCAAGCCCTGATTGCCTTAACCAAGCTCAGAGCAGTAGCTTGTTGCCTTCCCAGGGGCCCCTTGTTCCTTCCATCTCTTTCTGCTCAGCTGGAACAGACTCATCATTCATTGTCCATCTAATTTAAGAACCCATTTGACAGGCTGTTTCTTTCCTTGCCCCAGCTGGTGTCTTGTACAGTGCATCCGTTCCCAAAGGGAAAACTTCTCTGGGGGGTGAGAGAAAGGAACTTCCAGCACTGAATATGATTCAACGTGGGGCCAGACTACGATCATCTCGTTCTCTCCCCTGGCAGGAAAAGAATCATTTCCACTAAGCCAGACTAGGACCCTTTTTTGCTCCCATTTGGATTTCCCATAACTCTCCCATAGGTGATGTTCTCTGACATTATTGACCAGAAATGTCATTTTTAACCACTTTGGTACACTATGCTAATTATGAAAGGACTGGCCTAGTCAAACCTTCTCTGGGTGAGAACTGGGATACAGAAACGAGATGGACTTTGGGCAGACATGGATGAGGAAGGGTAAGAACATCAGTTACATATTCCTTGCACAAAACCAGCTTGTGGAATAGCCATGTGCATCTGGCTGGCTTAATGCAGCTAAAGCAGCAGGGTGATGGAAAGGAGCTGGAAGGCTGCGAGCTCCCTGCCAGAGCTGCTGGGTTCACTTTCCTGCATTTTTTCACCTGTTCAGCCTGGGGCTTTTCGAGAAAGGGGCTGTCCCTGTGTCTTGTTCTGTGTTCACACAGGGACTGGTCTGGGTTGCTCACTAGTGAACGTGAGATACACAGAATGAGTTTTTTTCTCAGTGGGGATTTGCTCTGATCTCAGAGGGCAGCTCTTAGCACAAAGGTTACTATTTTCTCACTTGAATCACACCTGCTCCGCTTCACCTCGCTGCCCCAGCGAGTCCCTGTGGGATCCCCAGGGCTGGAGCACTGAGAGAGCAACAGCTGCTCTCCAGGTGGAGTGACAATGACGGGACAGTGACGGGCACTTGCAGGGACAGTAGGAACTGGAGAAGGAGCTACAGGAGTGGGTTGTACTTTACTCATGCCAAATCCCCAATCCTGTTGTAGTTCTGCTCCACACAATCAAATAATTTAGGAAAGCATCACTAGCAAAATGCATCTGAGGAGTGACATTTAAATGTCTGCCTGCCCACCCAACTCCCTCCTTTCTCCATGAGTATTGCTGTACTGACTTGACTTTTCTTGTGCTATATTTGGGTTAAGCATAGATCCACCAAATGTTGCTGTTTCATGTAACACTAGTGTAAAGCCTTAGGAATAAAAAGGTAATTTTAACCAGAAACCTCTTCTGCTTGTATGCCCACCTCATCCCCCTGCTCCACCACTGAACCTTTAGCGAATTTAAAGCGTGCCAGATGAGTAAAAATTACATTCAAAAAGTGCTTCATTCTGGTGTGGTTTTTAGTGAGTTTTGCCAGCAGCAAATTACATAGTTCTAGGCCTTTTGAAGTATGCGTTTTCCCCACTGTTGAGCACTGACACCGTTACTATAATTAGAATGATGTTGCTCTGTAGCAGCATCTAGTGCCAGAGCCAGAGCCCTGGCAGCACCTTTTCCTTTCCTGGCAGTGCTCCCCAGCCAGAGCTGCTGGTTCTGCTGGCCCGGAGCCGCGGAGAAGCGGGAGGGTCAGGTGCGATGGGCTGTGCCTTGTCACTCACTCCCACCGTGACCCTGGCACAACTGGTTCTCCCCCTCGGTGGTTGCTGGGGCCGAGGGGGGAGTTTTGGTCCTCGGAGCCAGCATTGCAGCGGCGGGGAGCGCTCGGCCACGGAGTGACGCAGCCTTCTTCCAGCTCCTGCTTCTCCTGACATCACTCTAATGGCTCATGTCACCGGCCTCATGATGACAAACGATGGGTACCGGAGCCGCTCTGTTTCCAGGGCAACCCCGCTGCCTCCCCATCTCCCGCTCCAGCGCGCCCACCGTGCGCCCGCAGCTCCAGCAGCGCTTCCCGGGGGTCCCTCCGTGCCCCGCTGTCGGATTGAGCGGGGATGAGCGGCCGGGGGTGGGTGTCTGTGCCCCGGCCTCGCCTCCCGGGGGGCTCCGTGTGGGAACAGCCCGGGGGCCCGCGGGAGGCTCGTCAGGCTACAGCCCCGAGCCCCTCTCCTCTTTATATCCCGCACGGCAGCGGGGTCTGCAAAGCGCCTTCCCACGGGTCCCGCTCCCCCCGCAGCGCCCACAGCTCCCACCTCCCCGGGGGAAAACGCACCCAAAAAAGCAGAGGAGTGCCCAGGGCACCGAGTGCCCCTGCACAGATGCCCGNCTCCCCCCCCCGCCCCCACCCCCCCGCGGCCGGGGCAGCGGGGCCGGGCGGAGCCGGGAGCCTCCCCCGCCCTCCCGGTCGGTCGCGGTGCCCGCCCCGGTCCCGCCCCGCTTTCGGCTCTCCTCTCGGGGCTCGGGGCTCTGTGCGGTGCCCGCTCCGCGCTGCCGGCGCTCCCGGGCGCTGCGGGGCCCCATGGCCGGCGCGGAGCATCGCGCCCGCCCGCCGGGGCGCTGAGTGCGGCTCCCGGCGCGGCCCCGGGGATGTGCGCGGGGCACGATGATGATCGACACCCAGGTGAGTCGTGCCGGCTTTGTGTCCCCGGGTGCGCTGCCCCCGGGCTCGGTGCCGCTCCAAGAGCCGTGCTTAGAGGGGGCTCGGGGCGGCCCACGCGTGTGCGCGGTGCCGGGGAGCGGGGGGGCTCCGCCGGTGTCCTCCTGGGGGTCTGCAGCCGCAGGTACCTGTCCCCTGGTGCCTGTCGGGGTCGGGGGACACTGTCCGTGCCAGCACCCCCGGCCCCCGGGCTGCAGCGGGAGCGTTGGCGGAGGAAAAGCAGCACCTTTGCGGGGAGAGGAGAAGTCTGGTTTTCAGTGGTTTGTTGGTGTTTTTGGGTTGTTGTTTTTTCGGGTTTTCTTTGCTTTCTGTTTGTGCGATGGGTAAGCGCGGCCGGTAGAAGAGGGGAGGAAGGATCGGGGATGAAAGCAAGAGGGTTCGGGACAGGGTCGGGGCGCTGCTGCGATGCTGCAGCCGCCGCTGCGCTGTGATGCTGCTGGCAAGGCTGGAGCTGCTGCGTGCTGTGCCAAGCCAGGGCCGCGGCTCTCCTGGCACCGCTCGGGCCAAGTGGCATCAGGAGGTCCCTTGTCTCTGCCTGGTGCGTTTATGAGGCTAAAGAAGCTAAACTGAGCCGAGGTGGACTAAAAGCTGTGTGCTCATAAACCCAATGGTGCTTTTGGAGCAGGGGAGTAAAAAGGGAAGGCATGAAATTTGGGGGTGGCATCAGAAACGCGGCTTTCTTTGGTCCTGATGCTCATCTGACTTTATCCTTTCTATTCCCCTTCTGATGATCCCCTCTTGATCCCAGCCCTGGGAAGGGAAGGGTCTGTGCTGCTGCTTTTGTGGGGGTGGTAGGAAGGTAAGTGGGCAGTGATGGCTCCTGGGAGACCAAGAATGAATAAAGGGAAGGGCTGATGCTGTGCTGGAAAAGTGGGCTGGGATCCATTTCTGGATTGAAAAATGTGCATTCCAGAGCCGCCTCCTGCACTCTGTTGGTCTGCTTGGTCTGGGCCTCATTCACCTTGATCCAGCCCAATAAACAAAAGGTGAATTAGCTCTGTTGGGTGTAAAAGTGTGTGAGGCAGGCTCTGGTGCCAGCGTGTGTATGTGCTGGATGATGGCACAGCTGTTGGAAAAGGGGATTGGCAACCACTTGGCAACCAAACAGGAGTTTGGGTCCTGACCCTGCCAAGGGTCAAGAACAAGAGTTCTCTGTCACCGTGGCTGTGGACTGGAAAGAATGATCTTGCTGGGAGATCCAGAAAATTATAGGTGTAAAGTTATTTATAAAAAGATGTCCAGAGCTCAGTCTCCCAGGCTGGGGAAAGCACATTGCATCCTATTAAGGTCTCAATTTCAGCCTTCCTGTCACTTTTTTTACTTACTCCCAATTTATATATGGATAGACTGAGGCACGTAAAGGTATTTGTTCCAAGCCCAGGATCCTGTATGGTGGGTGTTACGGTGGAGAGCACAGGTTAGAAGTCCTGATTCTGCCTGCTTGGAGAGGATGAGCCAGTCTGCTGTTTAAGGGTTGCAGTTCATTGAGGTCCCATCACTTGTGACTCCCAGTGAAGAGGAATTTCCAGCTGCAGCCGCACCCTGCCAGTTCTTATGGCTGTTACAGCTACATTTTTCATGCCTTGTAAATGTTTCTCTCCCCGGTTGCTACGGGAAAGACCCACACAAACAACTGGGAAAACTGAGTGCTGCAAAGTAAATAAGCTGAGCAAACAAGCAGATTTTTTTTTTTTATCTCTAAGTGCTGCAGGTGTGTTGTTCCAGGTGTCCTGATATGTGAAAGCAAAAGTTCACCTGCAAGGACAAATTTCAGGTTTTAAAATTAAAACCTGCACGTGAGCTGGGTCAGAAGGTGGCTTTCCATCCTGAACCAAGCTCCCAGAGCTACAGACTCATCCCCTCTCTCCCTTTCTGGCTGTTTGGGCAGGAGAGGGGAGCAGATGGTGGATGAGCAGTCTTGGGGCTGGCTGAGGGCAGGACACAGAGTGCTTGAGTGCAGGCAAGCAGAGCTGGAGCTGGATTTCTTTCTGTCTTTCCCTGTCATCTGCTCCCCGTGTCTGAAGTGACTCCAGTGGCTCGTAGTTAAGTCTTGGTGTTGCTCTGTAGGGGTAGGAGGACGAGTTGGCAACAAGTGACAGTGAGTGAGGGTCCAGCTGGCAGCAGGGGCTGGGAGGCAGCAGGTGGAGACATACAAAGTCCCTCCTCAGCGTGGTACAGCCTCTCCATCTGGAGCTCCCACTCATGCCTGTGTCTGTGTGCCCAAGACAGGGCTGATCAGAGGCTGCAGCGACTGCTGCAGGCTCCAGAATAAATCTCTGGGACACTGTAATGATTGGTCTGACATCCTATAGCTCAGTGGAGTTTATTATCTTTGGGCTCAGTTTTCTTTGAGATTTCTCTCTAAGTGAGGAAATGAGGGGCTTTTCAGGACTTTGTTTATTCTGGGCATCTTCAGGGTTGTGTTTTTCAGGTCCTTGCAGTGTTGTCACTGTGCCATTCCCTATACAGTGCCTGGCTACTGGACCTGGAGAAGCAGGGGTCCTGATTTCGGGTGGTAATCTTCAGAGTAATCTGCACTATCCATCAGCATGGACTTTGCTTCTGATACCTTTTCCATTGCTATAGCAACACACATCTGACGGAGGAACCAGAGCGCTTTCCAGGCCATGTACGCAGAGAAACTGCTTCACCTGCCACCAAGCTGCAATCACTTGTGGAGCTGGGGTGCTTAAGTGGCAACTGCACACAGCTGCTGGGGCTGGAGGTGCAGGGAAGCTGCTATATTAACTCCCTCAGGCTGACCCTGCTCTCCCAGGTGTCCCCACTATCTGGAGCTTCCCTGGGATATCTCCATGACAAAGTACGGGGTGGGGGAGTGCATGGTATCTCGTGCCAGAATTTGGGACTTCTCTCCAGAAGAAGAGATGCTGAGGATGGTGTCAAATAGCTTCCCAAGGCTAGGTGAGTGTTAGGGGCTCTTCCCCCTCTTCTTGTCTGTGGAGAGGCTGGAGGAGGCCCCTCACCTGCGGGGTGCTGATGGAAGAGGGGGGTTGTTTGCCTGCTTTTGCCGAGTGAGCTTGTTTCCTCTTCCATCTCCTTCACACACTGCGGTCACTAGATGGGCTCTGGGACATTCTCTTGTTGTGCTCTGCCTCCCCATCCTGCTGTCCTTTGCTTTCTGTGCAAACCAGAGGCCATTCAGCTGCCGGTGGCCATCAGGACAGCTCTAGGGTTGCCTTCCCTTTGCAGTGATGCTGCTGTGACCGGTGTGAGCCGTGCCAGCCTGTGCAAGCCTGGTGCGGGCAGGCCACGGGCTGCCCAGAGCCCAGCGGGGCTGTGCAGCAGATGGCACTGTTGTTTTCCCTATGAGTTATTGCCTTGGGTTTGCCTTCCTCGGTGCTGAGAAGGGTCAGTGGTGATGGGAGCAGGGACATGGCAGGCATCCGGCTCCCTGGGAAAGCCCAGCACGCCAAGCTGGGCTCCCCTGTGGGGAGCAGATCTGCTCAGCGGAGCTCACCCAGGAGGAGCCGTGCTTGGCTTCATGGTGATGAGTAACATGAGCCAGCTCTGTCCTTGGAGACCTTAGGTCCAATCCCAAAGCCGCCGTGGGCCTGCTGTGAGACCTCAGCGAGGCCATGTCAATCACCGTGTCCCTCCTATGAAAAGAAATCCCCGATCCACAGCTCCCTTTTGTGCTTGTCCCCACTGTCACCAGCCAACCCATCCCCCAGCACTCGGTAAACAACAGGAGAACACATGACCTTTCCATCAGCCCGGGGTGGCTGGGAGAGGTGCCCACGGTGCTTTCCAGGCTGCCACATCCGTGCCATGGGTTGTGGGCACAGGAGTGTCCCCTCCGTGCCTGGGGTGGTGTGGTTGGATGTGCCGTGTCCCTGCCCTGCTGGCCGGTGGTCAAAGGTGGCTATGGCAGCTGCTGGCAGCTGTTTGGGTACCGAGCTGCCTCCCAGACAAACATCCGTCCATCCTGCTCTGCCTGGGGCCGGCTGCTGCGGGATGTGCTGGCGGCGGGAGCCTCCAGATGTCCAGGTTTTCCTGCTGGGATTGCCCCAGTCCAGCCTGTGTGACCCGTGGTGGGGTTCACCCGTCTGTTTTCCTTGAGGATTTGCATTTTAAAGGGCTGGATTTCCTGGGGACCTTTTGGCTCCCAAGGCACCCCGGGTGTGCCTGTGTGCTTGCCCTTGGCCACCCGGTGCTCTGGGCCGGGTCCCTGCGGGATGTCTCTGTGGATATTCTCTTTCTCCACTGACATTCCCCTGCACTGCGAGTTTTGGCCTCGGGTCAAAGACAATGTTTGTAGACATGAGCTGACGTCAAAGGCGGCTCTCTGGTGGTGTGCTGGGGGATCAGAGAGTTTCTGCTCCCTCGAGGCCTGGGAATGCAGCCGGAGTTCATCCTCTGCAAAGGTTTGCAGTCCCGCTGTGCTCCCCTGTGGACCCGTGGGCTCCAGCCCTCCCGTGCTTGGCAGGGGTGCTCCCTGGAGTAGGTGTAGTTGCAATCCAGTGTCCTTCACCACCCTGCCTGGAGAGAGATTTCAAAGACAGGGGGAAGGAAGAGGCAGGGTGAGGGGGGCTGGGGAGAAGGAAAGGGTGCAGCAGTGCCCCAGTGGGTTAGAGAGGGTGGAGAAGCCCTTCCTTGGTCTGTCCTGCTTTGTGTAGGATCTGGAGAAAATCAGAAGCTTTAGATGTGGTGCCAGAGCTCTGGGTTGTCAAGGCATCCCAGATGAGGCCCTATATTTCCCTTTAGGCTCTAGAAAAGAGAGAGAATGAGTGAGGTGTGGTGCAGACATTGACTGCTGAGGGCTGGACAGTGCTGTTAGAGCGGGTCACTTTGGTGGTGGGAAAAGCACTCCTGGCATCCTGGAGGGGGTGTGCAGCTGGGATGCAGGTAACTGGCACGGCTTGGGGGTGATGCTCTGCCCAGGATTCGGGATGTGGCCGTGTGAACCTGCTCTCAGCCTCCCCAAAGGCACGTGCAAACTGATGACACCCCACACACGCCGCGTCTGGTTTGCACCCTCGTGCGTTTCTTGGGACATCCGCTGGTCCTTTTTATCTTTCCCCCTCCCTGTGGTCCCAGTCTGTTTCCCCACTCCCTGCCTGGCCTGAAGGCAGGAAGCAAACACGTTCAGCTCACCCGGCTCCGTGCGGGCTCCCGGCACGGCATGGGGAGGTCGAGGTCGTTCCACAGTGCAGCCCCTTTGAAATCTCCAGCAGCCGCCCTGCCCTGCTCGTTTGGCCCCACTGGCTCCATCCCACAGCGGATTTCCCACCGTGTGTTTCCTGCCTGTCCCTCTCTGCAGTGTCCCATGTGGACACAGCTCTTCATCTCCCCGGGAAGGAGATGTCACTGGTGTGAAAAACAACAAAGGATGGGTCAGGGTGGCGTGGAAAGGTCCAGGGCAGGAGGAAACACCCTGGTCACGGCGGCTGCTGCTGCGTGTCCTGCTCTGAATCACACGGAATGGGAATACAGCCACCTCCTTGGCTGCTTTAAGCCCCTCTCCAAGGAGATTTGGGCAGCCACGGGGGGAGAGCCAGGAGTGGAATCTGCTGGGAGGGGGTGGAGGAGGCTTCCCACAGTGGTGGTGGTTGAGGTGCCTGAAAGCATTGGCTGTGCAGGTCTAGAAAGCTGCTGCTGCCCAAGCTGTGAGGTGTCTGTGGGTACCCACCAGGAGAGGGCAGCTGGTCCAGGAGCAGCTGAGGGATGGGGCTGAGCTCTGCCTGTGTGGAGGCTGGAGGAGCAGGGGCTAGGTGTCCTTTTTCATCATCATCATTATTGTTATTATATTTCAGTTATTAAACTGTTCGTATCTCAACCCATGAGGCTTTTTTCCCTGGGAGAAGTCCCACATTGGCTGCCCCATGCCCAGCAGGCCAAGGGGAGCACAAGTCTCCTCCTCCTCCGAACACTGAGGGCTTGCGGTTGTTTAAGAGCCCTGTTTTTCTTGGCAGAGGTTGAAAGTCTCAGCAGGCTTCAAACCCTCCCGTTCAGCATTTCCATGGTGACAGGAAGGCTCTTCTGGTGGCTGTGCCGTCCTCGGTGCCACCAAAATAATGAGGCTGGTCAAGCGCTGTGCCCTCGGTGGGGTGGGTTTGCAAGCCCCAGAGCCTGTGGGGTCCCTGTCCCACTCGGGGTGGGGTTGGACATGCTGCTTCCCCATGCTCACAGAGGGCAGTTTATTCTGCCCCCAGTGGGATAAGCACTAAAAGAGGAAGGGTTTCGTTTAGGAGACCATGCCCAGCCTCCCGCGCTGCCACTGGTGGGGACTCCTGTGGCATCGTGTCCCCTGACAAAGAGCCTGTGTCCTGTGGCTGTGCATCCAAAACCCATCACGGAAAATATTAGGCCTGGCAATTTGCAAAGCTGTGTGAAGAACTAATTAAAGGGAGAGGAAGGGGAGATGAGTGATAAATGCTCCTGCAGTCTGGGGAAGGTGCGTTCCCGCTGGTGGGAAGGCGTTTATCTCTCTCCTGCCACAGCGCAGACCCTCCTCTTCCTCCTCCTCCTCCTCTTCCCCAGGCAAACCACTGCAGATATCCCCATCTGCCGTCAGCAGGGAAGGTGGATCCGGAGGGATTTTAGCCTGAGGAGGCATCAGCCAGGCGTCCATCCGTGTTTTGCCCGTGGCACAGCCCCTGCTGTGACTTGGAGGGGGGTCTGGCCACAGGACCCACGGCTGCTCCTGTCCCTGTCCCTGCCTCTGCCCACGGCTCAGCAGCGTTTCCTCGGAGCTCACCCGAGTGTGGGAGCTCCTCACCCTCGTATGGAAATGCAGCATGGCTCTGGGTACCTGGGACTGCCTCAGAAATTGGGATTTTACATCCTCTGCAAGCTTGATTTATGCTGGGGGGGGTTTTCCCCCTGCACTCACTGTGGTTGCTAACAAGGGGGAGGGAGGCACTCTTGAAACGTTCTGCAAATAGATGATGAAATGTATCGAGAAAATTGACATTCTCCCACGAAATGTTTATATATTTTGGCCAAAGACGTGTGTCTTTTGCTTTCAAACATTTCTTAAGTAGGACCAGGTGCAAAAATATTTGTCAATATTTCAGGGGCCAGTTCCTGCGGGTTTGCCTGTGTGGGCACCATGTCCCTGTGCCAGACCTTTGGCTCAGTGAGGTGTTTTATGGGGGGATCCAAGGTGTCTCTGTGGTGGCCACCACTGACCGCACACTGGCCACTTTGGGTGCCACAGCTCTGCTCTTGGGGAACTACCAGGGCTGGGTGCTGCTCTGGGTGGTTCTAGCCGCTTACACAAGTCCCCTTTGCACTGTTCCCAGTGCTGCTTGAAAGGGTGTTTAGTTAATAGGATTATAAAGCTTTCCTGTCGTTAGGCAACGGAAATCAATGGTGGGCCTCTGGGAATGAGCTTCATCCGATTTGCAGCACCGTCACCGTCACCGCAGGGCTGTGTGGCCAGAGACTGCTGGGGGGGATGTGACATACCCCCTGTTCTTCTGCCGTGCTGCTGGGGGCTCCTGGAAATAAGGAAAAAAGGGAATACAGCTATTGGAGAGCATCCAAAGGAGGGCTGTGAAAGCGGTGAAGGGTCTAGAAGGGCTGAGGTCACTTGGAATTTTTTACTGGAGAAGGGGAGACTTCAGGTTCTGCAGCTTCCTTGTGAGGGGCACTGGGGGGGGCAGCACCATCTGCTCTCTGGTGACAAGTGACAGGATGCAAGGGAACAGCAGGAGGCTGTGTCAGGGTGAGGGGGTTTAGGTTGGATCTCAGGAAAAGGTTCTTCCCCCAGAGGGTGGTGGGCACTGAACAGGCTCCCCAAGGCTGCCAGAGCTCCAGGAGCATCAGGACAATGCTCTTAGTTAGAGAGTGGGATTGTTGGGGTGTCTGTGCAGGGCCAGGAGTTGGACTGGATGATCCTCGTAGGTTCCTTCCAACTCAGAATATTCTGTGATTCTGTGGAATACAGAGGATGCTCTCGACCCACCAGTGCCAACCATGTGTGTCCTCAGCTGCAAGGGTCCCGGCTGGAACAGTGCCTGGGACCACGTGGGCAGTCAGCATGCTGATGCAGCCCCATAGAGCCAGCGGTGTGTCCCAAAGTGCTGGACGGTGTTCCCCAGCTCGTGTGTCTGCTGCTGGACTGGTGCAGGGAATCTGGGAATTTTCCCTTTCTCCAGCCAAAAATGGTGGCTTGGCCTGAACGCTGAGAGCAGGCTTTGCTCGGCAGTGGGGGGCTTTGCTCTCCTCTCTGCTGTGAGAAAGCATCTGGAAAGAGCAGGTTGGTAGGATGGGCTCGCTAATCTGTGCAACAGCAAAGCGAGCTCACCACTGCTGTCCCCAAAATGCAGCAGGCTCCCAGCCCCCTCCATGGTGGGCTGCACGTCTGTGCTGCAGGGGCCAGGCTTGGGAAAGCTGAGATCCAGCCTCAGCGCCCAGGAGGGCAGGGAAGGGCCTCTGTGCTCTCTGGACTGTGTCCACCAGAGCTGACAGCCTTGGGGTCTGCTCGGTCCTACCCTGCCTTGTCCTTGCCCTCCCGCGGGGGATTCCAGTCTGGAATGCCTCTCCCTCTCTGATCCAGGGCTGTGCCTCTCGAGAGAGCTCTGCACAAGGCATCAACTCCCCTGGCAGCCAAGGAGGCAACGTGGAACCCTTTGCTGTTGGAATGGGAGGGTGGGGAGCAGCTGAGCGGGAGCCCTGAAGGAAACTTCCAGGAAAATCAACCTGCTTCAGGAATCTGGCCGTGCAACAAGTGTTTCCCATCCCCTTGGCTATCACAGGCTGGTGCAGAGGGGACTGCACATGGTAGAGACTTCTTTAAACCTGGTAGCCTGCAAAACAGGCGTGGAGAGGGAGGATTGGAAGAGCCTTTGGCCCAGGGTGTAGGGCTGGAAACCTCCAGGCTGCCAGAGCCGTGTCTGTTATCTCTCTAGCCCACAGTTTGTCTGCCAAGTGACACGGAGCAGTGGTGTGGATCTGCAGATAACCTCTGGGCCATGTGTAATGCAGGCTAAAGCCTGCGTGAGGAGCTGAGATGGTTTAAACCAGCACAATGAGAGCAGGGGAGGGTGGGGAGGCTGGAACCTCCTCCTTTGGGCTTGTTCAGGCATCAGCTAAGCCCTGAAAAATATGCTGAAGGGAACAGCCCTGCCCAGAGCTGGAGGCACAGCCAAGTGGGTGAATTACTGGATGCTCCATCTCTGGCGAATGCTCCAGACAGTGTGTGGTGCTGTCCATTGAGTCTGTGTGCTCCTGGTTGCTTGCAGACATGTGCCCAGAGAGATGTCCAGGCCGTGCTGCCAGCCTGGTCTCACCACAGACGGCTGCTGCCCTGGTCTGTTGGCAGGTGGAATAAATCCCTGCAAAAAAATTGCAGTTGGTGACAGTGGGGATTGTCATGGCTTGCAAATACCCTGAGCTCTCCATTCCCCCCGGCATCTTTCTCTTCTCCTGCCAAGATGTTTGCAGTGGGAAGTGCCTGGTTATGCTGCTGAGCTGGGGTGGGGACAGCTGAGCTCTGCTGTGCCCTGTGCTGTGCCCACCTGGGTCCCAGTGAGGTGGTGGCACTGCCAGAGCTGCTCCTAGAGGGGGACAGATGTGCTGACGCCTGGGAGTTTATTCTTGGCCCCAATCCTTCTTAAATCTTCCTGCACTGCATGCTGCCCTGATGGGCAGATGTTTTGGGAGATTATGAGGTTTTTCCTCTGGTTTGGAGCCGGCAGGGAACAGCGACGGGCACGTGGCAGTCTGTGGCACCCTCGCACACCTGTGCAGCCCCAGCTCCAAAGCCTGCTGTGCCTGCCCAGATTGGGAAGTCAGGCATCCAGGCATGAGTACAGTCATCCCAGCAGTACATGCACAAAACACGTGTGGGCCCTGTGCCAAGGACTTCCCAGCGTCAGCGCCGTGCCCGGGTCTCTCCAGCAGCACTGTGTGGTGCACGTGGGGTGGGAAGACCATGGAGATGCCGTTAAAAAGGCTTAACCTAGTGGAAAATGGATTTAGGGTGAACCAAGAAGGGGTGGTGGGGGCAGCTGTGGACTGCAGGGAGTTATATGGTGCCTGCTCTCCTCCTTCCCTCCTGCAGCGTGGTGGAATTTGGGGCAGGAGGGAGCACAGAGCCGCTCAGGGACACGGAGTCCTCCCCCCACTCCATGTGTGAGTGGACATGGAGCGACTGTGTTGTGGTGGGATGGCAGGTCCCTCGTGGGCCAGCTCTGCCCACCTGGGGCACCTCGGTGGGTGCTGCAGTGTGTCCCCAGCCTGGGCTCTGTCCCCACCTCCCCAGGGAGCAGTTACGGAAACTCCATAAACTGTTGCCATGACAGCCCCGAGCATGGCTCCCTCTGATGCTGTACCCACCGTGACAGCTCCGTATCACCAGCTCCTGTGGGACTGATCTCAACAGGATAAAGCGCCTTCGGCAGGGGACGAGGCAGCTGGATTGCAGGTAGCAGATCCCTTTTATCCTGCGGGAAAACAGCACTGGAAGCAGAAAGGAGGCATGTGGGTGCCTGATGTTTCCTTTCCTGGAGGGGAGAGGTGGTCCTCATCTCCTTTGCATCCTCTCGCAGCCCCACGAGCACTGCTGGTGCCCGTTGCTGCGGTGACGGTCTCCATGGAGACCAGCCCAGCACAGCCACATCCTAGGGACCACAGCAGGGGATGCCATGGGGACATATCCCCATCCCCTCCCCACGGGGACGCACTGGCTCCCAGGGTGCACTCTCAGCCCCCAGGGGAGCGTGAAAATTGAAATCCCTTAAGTGACAAATGTGTGGAGGAATCCTGAGAAAACTAATTGGTTTTCCCCCCATCCCTCCTTTAATGCTTGTTGGCTTTCACTCTGCACTGGTAATTGCTGCTCTGCACCTATTAAAAGGCCGTCTCATGCTTCACACGGGCTTGATTGTGAATTAATTTTGCATACGTATCTATTCTGGGAAGCATGGGAATGTATTCAGGATGCTGAATGCCAGACGGGCTTTCCAGAGGCGTGAGGTGCAGCACGGGCTGCGGCTGCTGTCGGGAGTGACTCTGAGGGAATGACAGCGGCATCTTCAAATAAGTGCCTGAAAACAAGGGTGCAGATTCCAATCAATGGCATTTATTCTCACAGCTACTTTGGGGCAAGAGTAATGGATTTCAAATGGAATATACAGAAGCACCTGCGAGCTTAGATGCTGCGGTGCCTTTGATTTTCCCTGAGAAATAGGTATCCTGCCTGCTCGTGGTCTCCTGGAAGTCCCAGTAAGGCATCCATCTTCCTGTCTCTGCCTGTACCTGCCTCTCTAAATCTACCTGTAGGCTTTCTGTAAATGCCAGGTTTCTCCAGAGGCACGCTGTTGGGTTGGGATTTCTGTGATTTTGAAACCAGGTTTCCTCTTTCTATTACTGAGAAGTATTAAAGGGGAAGAGCTGTTGGGATTTTCCATTCGCCTTTTACTCATCATGCTGCTTTCTTTCCTCTTTGCCTTTCTATCAGCCTCACACATTGAAAAGAAACCAGCTGGTTTTGTGTCATTTCTCTGAAGCACAGCACTGTGGTGCAGAGTGCCGTGATGTTTGGGCTTGTGGACAATGCAGGGAGTTGCAATTTCCTTTTGAAAACAAACTGGCCATTGTTACTACTCGGGAATTTCTTTAATTTTGTTGAAGTCTTTGATGCTTAATTGCATCAAGCATTAGAGTCAGCCTTCCTTAGCTGGGCCTTTGTGACTCACTTGGTGTAAGGAATAACCAACGTGACAGGAGAGGTTGGTCCCAGTTCCTGGAATGTTCACACCATTGCAGCAGTGCTGGGTGTCAAGATCCTCCTCTGTATGAGTTTGTCCCTGAAATCTGCATCAACCTAAGCAGAGGTTCAGTCCTGGTCCATCCTGGTGCGCTCAAATTATATGCTTGCAGGATGGCAGGGGCTGTTTAGACCTTAAGGAATGGATGCACTTCCCAGTGCAGGAGTCAGCCTCTCCCTGGGACAGCAGTAGAGCACTTGAGAGCAGGGTGCATCCAGCATGGGAATTGCCGTGTATTTGCCCTGCAGTTGCTCTGTTCCTGCCAAGACTGTTACTGGAAAACAGTATTTTCCCAGTAATGGTTGCTAAGCAGTGAGGTCTCATGATGGGCTTTATCTGCTCAGCTGGAGCTGCAGGAACAATAAAGCTCCAGAGCGAAATGAAACAGGGAAGCGTCAGTGGCTGTGCTGGGGCTTCCCTGTCTGCCAGAGGTGGCCACTGGGGTATGGAGATACCAGGGGGAGATTCCTCCTGCACCCCTTGCAGGGCTCCCTCACTTTTCGGGCTGGCACACGCCCCCGTGGGGCTCCAGCAGCTCCCTATGCCTGTGGGGATGGCTCTGTTATCCACGCAGTGGGGTGGTTAAGGTGCTCAGCTGCTGTTGCCGGTTTCCACTCGTGTCAGCCAGACTGGAGGAGCAGTGGGATGAGGCTGCTGTTTAAAAATCTGCGTAGGATTATCCTGTCTGGGCTGGTTTGATGTCGGGGGATTCTTTGCTTTGTACTTCTGCTGCAGATCTCCCAGTGGGAATTGGTTCAAAGCCGCTTTGCTGAAGGACCCTTCCGTTCCCCCGTGACGGCTGCAGGTGTCTGGGGAGACTGGTGGGTGGACAAGCACGAGCTGGCCCTGGGTGAGGAGGGGAAGGTTTCGCACCGTCTCTGGGACTGTGTGAATGCCCACAACATCTGGCTGGTTACCTCTGACTGAAGCATTCCATGCACAGCAGCTCCCATGTCCCGTTTCTTTGGGTTTGAGCTGGTTCTCTGGAGCATCTGTTCTTTTGTCCAATGTCTTCTGCTGCTGCTCTGCCTGGTGTCTCTCTGGAGTCTCTGCACTTGGAGTTTTGCTTTCCTTCACAGTCTGCCTGTGTGGTTTGTGACTTCTTCCAGAAGGATTGTCCCTTTGGCGTCTTTCTGGGTGCCTGGTGGGAGGTCGCTGGGCTCTAGGGACCAGGAGAGCAGATTGAGCCTCTGCCAGAAATGTGACCTCTGTGTCTATCCTTTGATGTTACCATGAAGTCCAGGGGAGCCCCGCAGACCTGGGCACCAGCAGATGATGGGACTCCTACACCTCCACACCACCTCTGCCGAGATTCCCATTCCCATGGTACAGATTAACTGCTGAACAGAATGATGAGTGGGTTCCAGGGAATAGTAGCCCTTGCACACTCTGGCATCTGTGTCAGGATGTTGGTGTGGTCACTTTGGCTCATTGGAAGGTGCAATCCCAGCTGGCCAAGCCCAGCTTGTTACTGGAAAGTTGTTGCTGGAAAGCCAAGCTCTGCTGACCAATTGTTGCAGGCAGGTGAGTAACCTGAGCTGGGGCTGAAGCACAGGTTTGAATCACCTTTCCTGGAACCAGAGCTGTGGGTGCTGCCTGTGCTGGGGCCAGGTTTTGTTGCTGGTGACAGCAGCTGTGAAATGTGGGACCGTCCTCCATGGGAATTGTACTGAGTCACCAAGGCATCATGTACGGAGCAGGACAGAGACTGGCTGTGCCAGGGTGTTTCCTGGGCTGTGGCACTACCTCTCTGCCATGGAAAGAGTTGCCAGAAGGCTGCCAGCCAGAAGCTGAGAGATGGCCTGGGAAATTTTTTCTTGCCCATGTGCTGTGGCTGTGATCTCCCCTCTCTCCTCCCCTTTGAAGCCATTCCTGGGGCCACGGCAGTGCTGCCCTGTTATCCTTGCTGCTGCTCGTCTCAGCCACATGATGGTTGAAAAATCTGTCCAATTTCCAGTTAAAACTTAATTTATGGTGTGTTTATCCCAATCTGGTCTTGTTCCAAGCTTGCCCATTAGTTCCAATTCCTGCAGCACGGAAGGGCTTGTGTTTCTCCCAGGAATGATGGTCTGGACCCTGCTGCAGTCTCACACTCTGTCCTGGGGTGCTGGGAAGGTGCCCAGCTCCGACTGTGAGCAGCAGGAAGGGTCGGGGGGTGTGTGTGAGACCCCCCTAACCCCGGGGTGTCTCGGCCAGCCCTGGCTCCTGTGCGGGTGAGTCAGCCCAGCGCTGGCTGGGCGCTGAGCGGGGCTCGCCAAGCCCAGCTTACCTAATGCCGCAGGAATGCCTGGCTCAGCGGGGGCTCCTCGGCTCTGCTCCCAAACCCAGGCGTGCTGCAAGCCCAGTTTGTGGCCTCGGGCAGCGGCTGGGAGAGCTGGGAAAGGGCTGCACCGTCCCAGACCTGTATATGGCAAGACAGTCCCCAAAGTGGGACGCGCTGCAGCCTGCCTGCAGCAGGGTCTGTTCACCCTGTTTGTCATCCCTGCCGGGACCAGCACGAAGGGCAGCTGTAAGGACATAAACTCCTGTTTGTCTGAGGGCAACAGGGATTTGTTTTATTGGCATTTCACAAGCCTCTCTGTTGGGTATGTAGCTGGCCCCAGTGACTTCCCTTGCTGCGTGTGAATCAATAAACCCACCAAACTATTTCTCTACTGCTGCCCTTGCTGGGGAGAGACACCCTGGGTGTTTCCCCAGTTACTGAGCATGATCTCTGCAGCTGGTGAGGGTGAGGTGATGGCTCAGACTTGGCCCCAGGTTTACTCTTGTTTTGTGAGAGCAATAACATCTGTGTGATATGTGTATGCAGCTGAAACATGTTGCTCCATGTTGAGACCCTCATCCTACTTCTACCGTTGATGTAAATTCTGTAAGAATATGCTCTTTGTAGCAAAACCACCCCATTTTGTGCCATGCTCTCTTTAGCAGAGCTCTGGATTGGATTCACAGGCTCTCTGGTGGGAAAAGGCAGCTGGTGCCACACTCACCTGGGCAAAACTTTCCATGCAGAATTGCCCTACAGACAAAGCCATCACCAATACGCACTCTCTTTTAGTGCCACACTGCATTTCCAGTGCCATAAGGTTCCCAAGTACTCTCTGGATGTGAATTATTTAAGCCTCGCTGTGGTCCTTGGAGTACAGGAGGGCGTTGAGCTAAAACTGCCTCTGACAATGGAAAGCAGGGATGGGAGAAGAGAAGGAAAGAAAAGGGGAGGCTCCGGCTCGGGCCATTCACGATCTCTCTGCCTCACACCCTCTCATCCTTCCAGCTCTGCTTGTTTGCCTGTCACAACAGCCAGAGGGAAATGCTGTAACTGCTGCAGACACGGTTTGATCATAATCAGAAATCAACAGCAGGCAGGACCTGTTGTGTCTCCGAGACAATGCGCGGGGTTTGCGAGTGCCACGCATGTAGATGAGGCTGGAAACCCCACGCCAGTGCAAAGCAGAAGCAGGAGCCAGCGGCGAGGTTGCCCTGAAAGGAAGGAGAAGCTGGGGGGAGGCAGCGTGGCGTGGCAGGCTCGCCCAGGGCTCCTTCCCCAACCTCGGGAGCATCGCCGGCCGCACACCCGCACACACAGGCGCACTCGCTCACACAGGCGCACACACACACAGCCTCCTGGTGCAGCTCCTCGCAGCCCTTTGATTCGCGAGGAAGGAAATAAGACCTCTTAGAGCGGCAGAAGCAGCAGCTGTTGGCAAGATGTGCTGACAAAATCGAGCAGGGAGAGAGAGATCTCCAATCGGCTTCGCCGCCTGGGCTGGACCCGCTCCTGGGAGAGGAGCGGCGGAGGAGAGAGAGAAGAATGAGCAGCCCCTCCATCCCCGGGAAGATGGAGGCAAAACCTTTGTTCAACGTGCAGAAGGCTCTGGTGCAGCCTGTGCAGATGTGCATGTTGGATATCCCCCTGAGCGTGCAGGATGATGATGTAAGTAGAAGGCAAGTGAGCTGCCAGCCCGTGCTCGGCTCTGGGGACAGGGTGGGTGTGCAAGGGGCAGAGAGGTGCTGTGACCCCACCCCGGCACTATCCGGGGGTGGCGAACTTCTGGTGAAGTTAAAGATACCAAGAGCTGGCACCGCCTCCAGATGTGACTGTTTCCTCTTTCCGAAGTGGTGTGTTTTGAGGCAGGCTGTGGCACTTGCCAAATCCAGGGCACCAGAATGAAAGGAGGCGTTTGGGAGGGAGGGGAAGCCCTTCTATATGGAGTAAGACTCGTGTTGTAGCTCAGTGCAAAAGGGAGTGCTCGCTGTGTGTCCTGGCTCTGCTGCCTTGGAGTGTGGAATGATGGGTGTGAAAACCTGGGAGGCAGCAATGGGCTGCAGAGCTCGGCTCTGCCTCCTTCGGTGGCTGCCCTGCCTGGTGTCACCATCCCTGGGCATCGGTCCTGCCCTCTCCCTCTGCTGCAGCTGCAGCCAGGTGCAGGGTTTGGTCCACGATGCAAAAATTGGTGTTGGTTGCAGCACTGAGGCCGAGATTTCCCAATGTGGGTCAGGGGATTCCTGCTGAGGATTCCTTTTGTCACCTCAACTCTGCCCCTTGCAGAAATACACCGTGAATCTGTGTAAGGAAGGATGAAGCCACTGGAGAACGTGAAATAGGGGCAGTGCTTTCCAGAGCTGGGGTTGGTGAGCCATTGGTGTCCCACTGATGTGTAAGGGGTTTGGGTGTGATCCAGGTGCTGTTAAAATTTGAAGCAAAACTTCCTTTGATTTTGGAGCAGGGAAAGCCCATGCTCTTGCTGTGGGTGCTCAGGGTGTGTAGTGTCACTGCAGGAGCCTTAAATCTGGGTTTTCTCGCTGGCCATCCATTGATATGTCACGGTTACTGTCACCTTCTCTTCAGCGTTATGTGTGCTTAAAGAGGTGAAATGACAGTACAGAAACGAGCCTGCTTCCCTGGGAGGAGGGAGCACCTTCCTGCAGGGCGGTGTGTTGGATCCCGGCAGGGGTGGGGGAGCCCCAGCTCAGCAGCCTGCAAATGTGTCTGCAGGGACAGGGGACTTGCAGGGAGCCTCCTATATTTAGAAACACCCAGGGGCTTTGCCAGGATCTGCTGTGTTGCTGCGCTAATGAGGATACCTGTGACGGCCACTGCAGAGCTGGTGGGGTGTGCCAGGGGTGGGCAAGGCGCCCCGAAAGCGCAGGTGCCTCCTGCAGCATGTGTGGGAAGGAGGGAGGGCGCTGGGAGGTGGCTGGAGCACGGGATGAAGTGGGTGAACCAGTGGCTGGATGCTTTATTCTCCTTCAGCTTGATTTCTGAGCAGCAGATTTCTCGAGGCTTACGCCAGGCGATATCCATTCCTGCTCAGCAGTGCAATCTGGTGCTGGATTTCCCTGCGGCCCCTGGTGCAGCTCGGGGGATCCTCAGGGTTTGCCCGACACAGGTGGAGGTTTCTCTGCTTCCCTCTCTGTGCTGGAGACCTGGGCTCACCTGGGCATCAGCTGGGACTGGGCACAGGGAATGCCCTCACCTGGGTTTCTTAGGGACCTCTGCATGCTTATTGTATTCCTGATTTTTTTTTGCAGAAAAATATTTTTGAGGAGGTTGTGCAATGTCTTACTGCTGTTTTGGTTTTTTTTATTTGGTTGGTTGGGGTTTAAACAATTCCTACTAATCCTGTGGCAGCTGCTGGGTGACAGCCAGTCCTGGGAATTGTGTCACATTGAGACGCCAGTCGGTGACTGGCTCATTGGGGTGTCCCCAGCCCTCAGGTCATTGCCGGGGAGTTCCTGCAGGACAGAAAGGGTTAGTGCTTTCCTGTGGAAACTAGAACTGCCAGGAGGTCAGAGTGAGAGTTGGTGTCCAGCATCCCCATTTTTACATTTCCCAGCCATGATCACTGCTCCCAGCTTTGGGCTCTGCTGGTGCTTTCACCACCTGCCCTCTCCTGCACGGGGTCAGAGCAGGATGGGACCTGCAGGGGTGAGCGCTGGCTGGCAGCACCAGTGAGCAGAAGGTGGATTAGGGACTGCTCTGCCTCTCCTTGCTCACAAACCACTGCCTTGAGGCTCCATTTTCCATTCTTGGAAAGCGGGGGCACAGCGGGTCCCACACCCCCGTGGGGCTGTCAGCTCCGTCTGCTGCAAAACACAGGCTGGTGGGGAAACTGCTGAGTGGAAATCCTGAGTGGCATTTCTGTCTGTGGGGTGATGGGGAAACTCCTCGTTCACAGCTGAAAGATTTCCCCAGCCAGGAAGGGTTTGGTGTCTCACACCCACCTGCCTGTGCAGGTCGCTGCTCATCTCCCTGCTGCCTCTTCCCAGTCTGCGTGGGCATTTACCCCTCTATTTCAGGCTCATTAATTTCCTCTTTTCTTGGAGATTGCACAAGCAGGTTGGGAGAAGTTTATGGGCTGTGTTACCTGGGGCTCCTGTGCTGGATCCTGTCCGTCAGTCTCCATCACCAGCTGGATCATAGCTGTGGGAAGGCCTGGCTTGAGAACTGGGCTTTTGTCATGCTGCACATCCATTCGCTGAGCACACAATTCACCCCTCTCAGGCTGGGTTTCCAGTGGAGCAGGGCTTTGACCTCAAAAAGGAGCAAGGGAGCTCGGCAAAGCCCATATTGAGACACCCCATGAGCCTCTGGTTAAAGCCTGTTCTTCCAGGACAGCAACTTTGTTGGGTCAACATCTCATATTCCTGTTATTCAGGAAAACTGCTCTGCCCCGGCACTGGACTGGGGCTCTTTTGGGGAACATTTCACCAGCTGGAAGTGGAGTATTGGAGGTGATGGAGAGACATGGGCTGCTCATGCCTGTGTTCAGTGGGTGCCCAGCTGGAAGGGGAGCATCCCCCCAGTTTACCAATGTGGTGTGCACGTCATGCAGATGACACGCTGCTTGTGCCTCCCTTGCTGGCTTGCGAAGGGGCTGTCAATCCTCCCTTTCATAATTCAGCCACAGCAGTTGCAAAATGGCCCAGGCTGCCTCTCTTGCTATTATGGGGAGGGATTTCCGAAGGTTTGCTAATAAAAGAGCAACAGTTTCTATATCTGGGAGATGGGGAAATCAATGAACAGACTGTTGCAAGTGATATAACGGCTTTTTGTGGCATCTCAGGCAGTTCCCTGATACGATGGAGTTTACGGCACGCAGTTTGTCAGCTTAATTGGCAATATCCACTCCCTGCCAGTGGGAGCCCGCAGGGCTGGGAGGGACCGATGTCCCGCAGCGGTGGGATGCTGCTGCTCAGTCCCAGCGCATCCCTCCTGCCTGGTGAGTTGGTTCACTCGTGGTTGTGCATCCCAGGGCATGCCAGGCTGATGCCATGCGGCTGCCCCAGCCCTGTGTCATGATGAGTAAATCCTCTGGGAAATACCCCCTTGTTGCAACGTCCAGCAAATGGCAGCACTTACAGCACTGCTGTCTCCGAGTCGGACACTTAATGCAGCTCTGCAGAGTGAGAGGAAAAGAGAAATGACCATGGGAAAAGCTCAGTGTCCTGTTTGGGCACTTGCACCCTCCAGAGCCTGACCTGGCCGTCTCCCCATCTTTACCTCCGGCCTTTCTCCTCTGTGATGTCCCAATAAGTGCAATCGGTTTGACTTCAAAGTGGTTGGCAAATATTTTCCACTCCAGTGAGCTAATTAGTTAAATTACATTTCATATGCTAATTTATTCCTCTAATATTATTTTTGTTTCCCCAGCATACTGAAATACAGGAGAAGATAAAAGCTTGGTTTGACCTTAGAGCCAGGCTCGGAGGAGCTGGAGATGGGAACAAACGATTCGTTCCCAAGTTTGCTGTAGCACAGACTTATTCCCTGCCGCATTTGAGACCTCGTTCGGTTGAGCTTGAAGTGTTTTAGCTGACTGCAGCCCAGGTATCCTGGGTGAAACATTTTCCTCTGGCACAACAGAAGAAAATCTTTCAGATCAGCAGTAACGAGCTGTTAATTTCCAGCTTCATTGTTCCTGTTCGCAGCACCGCTATCACCTTGGAGTGCTGCGTAAATAACTAATTAATCCTTGCGGGAGTGGATGGGAATGGTGTTACTTCCCGCGCACCAAGGAGCGAAGGGATCTGCTTAGTGTATCCCGAGGGATTCAGCCTGGCCATTCGAGGGTCGCGTCCCGCAGCGGGGATGGTTCCCAGCACTGTGCAGGGGCTGGGAATGCCCCTTCCTTGGGAAGCTTGGAAGGCTGAGCCCCACGGTTGGGAGGCAGGGGCTTCCCCCACGCTGGGTCAGGGGGCTCAGCTGCAGCAGGGGCCGTGGGTGACGGTGGGAGCTGGGGTTGAACCTCTTGTGCTGCTGCTGGACCGTGCTGGGGCTGAGCTGAACCTCCGGCAGCATCCGCGGCTCCCTCGGGGCGGCTCTGCCAGCCTGCACCCCTCAGGGCTGGGAAGGCTTTAGCTGGGAGCCAGGAGGGGTCGGTGCTGGTGCCAGTGCCAGGCTGAAGCTGAGTGCCAGGCGCTGGGGTGAAGCTGCCGTGAATCCAACTCTGTCGTGTTCGTGTCAAAGGCTGTTTCTTTCCACTGCCTGCGTATGGTAGATGTTATCGAGAGGGAGGAGCTGAGAACCGTTTCCTGACCACAATTACGGTCAAAAACAACGAATCCCTCCATCCCTGCTCTTGGCCAAACTCTCCTATTCCCTCAGGCAAATCGTCACTGAGTTTCTTGGGAGAAAACTGGAAACTGTGCAAGAAGATTTCCAGGTAGAACTCTCATCTATAAGGGCAGAAATTTAGGAGTGCCCTGTAAAGCCTTGGAATTTCTGGGAATTGCCCTGGCAAGGCTGTGGGTTGAGCCCATCCAATGCTCGGTGTGCGTGTGGGGCAGCTCTGAGCCTGCCCGTGGCTCCCAGAGTAGTGCTGTGGGGTGTCCCCACAGCCCCCCGGGGTGGTGTGTCGCCCCTCTGCTGCATCCACGCCTCTGTGCTGGTTGTATCAGTCCTGGGGGAAGGCATGAAACTGCTGCCCCGTGAGTCAGCTAAACCCCACAAGCTGCACACGTGAATGTGCAAGGCACTGAACGCTCTGGTTTGTGCCTCTGGCTGACTGATGCTGTCCCAGGAGCTTTTGGGGTGATGGCAGTGCCTGTTTGCAGCCCGTGGTGAGGCTTCAGAGAGGGAATAGTTGGTGTGGTGCCTGAGCAGTTTCACTGGCTTGAAAGGGACGAGGAAAAGGGTCACTGGTTGCTGCTGTGTTTGGGTCACTGGTACTAAAGCATTTGGAGTCTTCACCTCTGCGTGTGCCTGTGTTCATCCACTGAATAAACAAGTGAAATACAGCCAGGGGAGTGCGGGGCCGGTAATATCAGGGTTACTGCAAATAAGCAGATAGCAGGACAGTGTTGATGCAGTCATGCACACAGGGGTTGCCAAAGTGGATTGAAAACACAGACCTCTGGAGCCTCAGCCAGTGTCTGACGTGTCTGATGCAGCTCCCTGAGTACAGCCTGCCTTGGGGCTCGTCCTGCCCAGGGGTTTGTCATTGCAGCCCAAGCACTGCGGCCTCTGGGACATCCTGTTGGCAGATTTTGGGAGTGTGGTGTTCACCAAGCATCTGTGCCTGGTCCACGCATAGCCAGCAGATCAGGCTTGGCCACGCCAGTGGATCTCTGGTGACTGCCTTGCACGTGCTTTCTAGCACTTTACTGGTGATCCAATGACACAGGGGCTGGAATTGTCTCTTCCCGCTGCCCTGATGGAGATATTGCTAATTAAAGCCATGCTAATTCTCTGTGTATTGCAAGTGCAGAAGGAGCCGACGTTTCCAGTAATTGTTCAGTTGATCTACTTTGAATGTCTTTTTATAAGTGGCCTGGCTAAATCTGTGCTTCCAGTGCTTGCTGAGGAGAAAATTAGGTAAAATACCCTGTGCCACATTCCCAACTGGTGTACACCAAGGCAAAACGACCAATTTTGGTGGCATTGCAACCTCTGTCTAAGAATGTGAACTGATGCTCAAGGTGACCTCCTAGAGCATTTCTCTGTTTCTTTGCTCTTCCGTCCCATCCTTCAGCACCGACTTCTCTGTCTAAAGTTTGAGGGCAACCTGAGAATTTGCTCCTCTTGCAGCTTTTACTCTGTAGATTTGTATCTCCAAGAGATACAGGCTCTGCCTCTTGCACTTTCCCTTTCTCAAGTGAAATGGGATCTCTTCTCTGCGCTTTCAGCTTTCTCTCTCTCTGCTCTCACTTTCCATCCTGATGATACCATGGGGACCCTGGAACTCGGCAGGACATTTCTCGTGGCTCTGGGCACTGCCGAGGCAGCTGCACAGCCAGGTCCTGGTGCCCATGTGCTGCTGGCAGTAGCTGGCTCCATCCCCACAGCCCGGGGCTGGGCACCCCAACACTTGGCAGATCAGCCACGGAGCAGCTGTCTCCTGACGGTTTGATTCAATAAGGACCCGTCAGTGCAATTTGCTGTCATCTGTCACTGTGCATCAGGGCTCAGGGCAGCTCCTGCAGGAGCAGCTGTTGCAGGAGTGTGCTGTGAGTGCTGCCAGTGCTGCCCGGTGCCCACGTGTGCTCAGATGCAAGTCCCGTTTACTGACTGGTTTGGCGCAGTACAGGCTGTTGAAGGCAGGGTGTTCAGTGCCTGCTTGGGGTCTTTGCCAGAGCACAGGGACAATTTGGCCCTGGCTATCCTGCCCTCCCTAAGCAGAGATGGTGTGGGTGTCTCCTGCCTGTGGCTCTATCCCTTCTCTGCACAGCCTCCCATGCTGCATCCTGGAGCGGGGCTGGACCAGGGATGAGGCCACAGACACAGGGGAAAGAGAGGCTTTGCCCCATTCACAACCACAAACGTAACAGCAGAGCATAGGTGTAGCCCTGGGCATCTCCCATCCAGGGACTCCATCAGAGGTGACCCTATTAATTACCCCGCGTTCCAGCCCCAGGCTGTGCAGCAGCTGAGAGTGGCCGTACAGAGGCAGAGGTGTGCCTGGCGTGCTCTTGACATGCAGTTAAACGCCTTCAGCTGGACCCTGCCTGCCCACCAGAGGTGAGTGGCACCACTTCTTGCTGCGCTCTTGTGGCCCGTGGTGTTGCTGAAACGTCCTCCTGTCACACACAGTGGCTGCTGCTCGGCCAGCACCGCCGTGCCTCGGGGCTCTCGGCACCTCTCCAAAGCCAACACATGGCTCCAGCAGATCCCCTGACCCTCGCTGCACGCTGCTGTCCCTGGGCATAAGGGAGCAATTTGCTTTTGTTAAGCATTGCCAAGCACAGATAGGCACCGCTGCTGCATCCAGATAGGGCTGGATTTAGCCATGGGAGCTAAAGGACAACGCTGATAGGAGCCCTGTCCTGCAACAGCCTGGTTTGGTCACTGTCCTGGCTGTTAAATGCTGCTTAGATGCAAATAGCCCCTTTGGTTTCAGTGTGATGTGTGAGGTGGTAAAACACTACAGCCTGAGTGACAAGGGGCAGCCAGATGCAGCTTGGTGCTGGCTCTGTCTGTGGTGAACCTGGAGTGCTTTACTTGCATTGTTGTGGCATCAACATTGCTGGAAGGATTGTCTCCACTGCCCCAAGGAGATGGCTCTCCCCATATCCTCCTGCCTGCTCTGTCATGTGATAGTGCTGTACTGGAGCAGGGCTGGTGGTTCGGTTTGGGCAGAACTTGTGACACTTGGTGGTTTTTAACTCCCAGCTCTTGGAGTCACGTGTGTGGCATCGCACACAGTGTGTGCAGAGGGCAGCACATCGCTGGTGCCCCAGAGTGCACTCTGGTATTGTGATCCACAGCACAGAGGGGTTTGGGGCATCACCTCCATGCACCTGAGCGGTGTCTCAGCTGCTCATCTTCCTCAGTGCCTCTGTGGTAAGGAATTTCCTCTGTCTTACAGTGAAGTCCTGACGTGATGAACACCAAGGTCTGATTGCATCCAGAGGCTGGTCTGTTGATTTTCTTGTGTCACCTTTGTGCAGCCCCATGCAGGCACGTCCTCAGCCCTGTGTCCTCACTGCTCTCCCGGCTTCCCTGGGCTCGTGCTGGGGCTGCAGCAGCGCTCAGCAGCAGGACATCGGGTCTTTGCTCCCTCTGGCAGCCCAGGAGCGGGGAATCCCCAATCCCATCCTGCTGACAAGCTGCCATCTGCCTTTTTAATTTGGGTGCTCTGAGCTCCAGGGCACAGCCAGCAGGATCAGACCCTTCACCCAGAGATACTGAGGAGCTGTTTGGGAGGAGTTGTGTGACAATCTTGGTAGTGTCTGGCTGTGATGTTGTCAAAAGGGGAACAAATGCAGAGCAACAGCCCAGTAACACTGGCGACCCGAGAAGGGGGTTTATTCTCCTGCCTGCCAGGAAAGCAGCACCCAAAAATCCCCCTTAACAAGCCCTTTTTCCTCATCCTTTTCTTCTCCGTTTAGGGTCCTCTATGCATTGCTCTGAGAGTCTGGGGTTTTGTTTTCATCATAGTGCCCTCCCCAGCACTTCTACTTCCCATACTGGAAACCAAGTACAAGTTAGAAACTGCAACCAAGTGAGGAAGGAGGGGAAATGTGGTTTGTGGCGCCAGAGCCTGGGCTGACCGAGCAGAGCAGCTGGGAGGCACGTCTGGGGGCTCTGGGGAGATGTGCTGGGGGCAGCAGGAGGCAGGATGGAGGCAGCTGTTGCAGCGATTTGGGGTCTGGCAGCATCGTGGTCGTGGGTTGGGGAGCCCCTGACTGGAGGGGCAGCCCTGGAGCTGACTGGAGGCAGGAAATGGAGTCTAATCCCTCCCCACCCTGCTGTGTGCAGAGCAAGAGGGAATGAAAAGCAGCTGAAAATCCCGGATTTCCCTTTCTATTTGGTGGAGGGATGCGGGAAGCACAAGGGAGGAGGCGGACGGGCCAAGTGGATGCAGCTCCACCTTTCCCCAGTGCACAGGGCTCGACACCTGCACGCACTGAGGGAACTGGTCCTCCCAGCCCTCTCCAGGTATTTTGGGGTCAGTCTCCATGTGATAGAGACGTGGCTGCTGCTGGCAGCCCAGCTGGTCCCACCATGGCCCAGACTCCATCCGAGACCTACAGCAAACCCCCATTTCCAGGGGCCCTCCAGTGCCACCCGTTCCCCGTGCCCACCCTCTCGCTGCCAGGCTGCTCCACGAGGGAGCTTTGCGAAAGGCAGGGGCTGAATCTCCAGCGGGTCTGGGGTGAGGAGTGGGAAAGGGAAGCTCCCCAGGGGTTTGGCTGTTGCCAAAGGATGAGTCAGTGTGTGCCCTGGGTGGTGTGGCACCGGCGTGGCACCGAGTTACGCGCCCACATGTCATGGAAACCCTGACACCGCTCCTTACGCGCGCGGTGTGAACAGCACGGGGTGATTAACCATTGATACGGGCCTGATTTGGCTGCTGGGGTTAAAAAAATTGGCCCTGCAATGATGCAGGGAATGGATTGATAAGCCCCGGGATGGGAGAAGCTCCTCGGGGACAGGATTGGGGCATCGCTGCTGCAGGAAGTGTCGCCGAAGTGGGATGAGACCCTCGGGGAGCAGCTTGTCTCCTGCAAAAGCTCGGGTCATGTTTCCTAGCTGTTTTCCCTGCAATTAGGGGAGCCAGAAAATGCTTAAAATCTAATTTCCTACCAAAATAAGGCTAACGCTGTCATGGTGCCTGTCTGCCTGTGTCCTCTCTCCCCAGCTGACTTCTGAACCCACTGGCCTGCTTCACGCATTTGGCTGAGGGCTCACACATAATTAAATCTGTGCAAATACGATGAAACGAGATGGTTGAGAGGAGGAAAAGAATCTTGTAAATGCCCCAAAACATCTGTACCATGAGTTCATGTATTATTAGACACCAGAAAATCCACGTGGGAGATGCTTCTTACAAACACTTAACCACAAAAACATTTTCATTCTCAGTTTGTACATTTTTAGGCACCGACAACAGTCTCGAGACGCAAAACCATAGGAAGCAACACAAGTAGTTTCAGTGCCCATGGGATGACCTTTTTGTTTTAATGAAAAATGGAATTTTTCGGCACTCAGCGTGATTCCCAGAGCCAAGACCTGAAGGAAAAACAACATAAATCATGGCCTCGAAGGTAAAAAGTTGGGCTGTGGCCGGACTCAGTGTCACGGTGTGACTCAGTGGCACTCGACAAGTTTGTTGATATTTGTGCCACTGTCACCGAGGGCTAAACCTGGCCCTCGGCCACCAGCATACAGTATTGTTTGGGAGAACACTGCTCCCCCCTGCCAAAAACCCACAACAAAAAGAGCTCTGCTGGCCACGGAGAGAGGCCCTGGAATAACTTCCCCCCCTGAAACAATACGGAGCGGAAACCTTTTAAAGTGGTAATTACCAAAGGGAAAATAATTTTTTTTAAGCATCCTTTGTCTGAGGGTCTAACAATACCTGGGAATACTAAAAGACTTTTCCAATTCTTAATTGACTTTTCAGCCATGTCACTGTTTGTTTCATCTCTGCAATACTCGGCTCAGGGCTGGGCAATGAAACTTTCCCTTTCCAGCTCCTGCCAGCCGCTTTTCCTGACTCTCACGTGGCCAACACCAGTAAGTGTGCGCTCAGGCTGTTAAAGCAGAGTATTTTCATGTCCACTCGCTGTGTCCCAGCCCAGACCGAGGTGAATTTGGCCCAAAGGACTTGGCAGGGGCTGTGTGGTGTCGGCACCCGGGCGCGCTGGCTGCTGGTCCAGCTGCTGGACGTCTCTCCTGCCGCGCTGCTCCTGCAGCTCCTCTCTCTCATCCCTGCGGCTGCTCCGGGCCCTCTGGCTCCTCTCTTGGCTGCTCACTTTCAATCACATCAGCTCTTCCCTCCGCCCGAGCCTGGCTCCAAGGTTTCACTCCTCACTTCAGATCAAGTCAGCTTTCCTGCAGCTTCGCCGGCGGCTTTCCGACGCGTCTGGGGTTTGATTTATGCTTTCCCTGATGTTTGTGCGGTCAAAGGAGATACAGGACCATTGCTGGAACATCCTTTTCATATCCCCTCCTAAGGGCCTTTGTTCCTGTTTAAGCATTCTCAGTCATTTATTTGTGTTATTAATGTTATGTGTGGAGGACACCTTGCTGTTGCTTCGCTTATTTCCAGGATCTGGCATTTAAATCTGTTCCAGCTTATTCCTGTAGTGGGATAACTCTTTGTACCACGTGTAAATCTGTTTTGTTTTCCTACCTGTAGCTCTTCAGATCAGCTCAGCACTGCAGCCCAGGGCCTTGCAGCCTGTTTGGTTCCGTGTTTATGCTGGCCTTTGGACATAATTTAATCTTGTGCAATGTATCAGCTCTGTGTGCCTCTCCCCTGTGCTTGTGCTATGGCATCACTTTTCTCTCGTGGCACCATTCCTTCCCCTACGTGTGTCCAGGCACATCATCCCAGCAAGAGGGGAATGAAAGGTGCTGGTCAGGTTCAGGGAGCTGAGTCTGAGAGTGCTGGGGCAGTGACACAGTCACCAACCTGCATCCCTGTCCCCAGGGAGAACAAGCAATGTGGGGTCAGAGCACGTCCCCAGGGATAGCGCAGGTGCTCAGTGATGCCCTCCCTGTGCTGGCAGGAGCTGTCACCCAGGCAGAGGGCAGGGGGGAGCCTCTCCCCACCTCCTCTAGCCCAGGAGAAGAGCCAGCAGGATGACAGCTGGCATAAAACTGCCTTTCCACTCCCCTCCCTGAAGTACGGAACCCAGAGGCTGGTCCGAGTTCCCTGTCTGTCAGCTGAGGTGTGTGTGGCTGTCACCTCCCTGCAGCAGCACAGGGGAGGCACAGGTGCCAGCCAGGGGAGGCACAGGTGAGAGCAGGGCTAAGCATGGGCTGGGCTGGGAGCTGGTGAGCAGGGACAGGGCTCTGCTGAGCAAAGTCTCTCTGTTATCCGCTGGGATTTCTCCATGGATCAGTTGCCAGAGCCTCTTGTTTCTGAAATTCTCCTTTTACACGACTCAGCTGAACGTGTCATTTTGGCTGGTTGTCATCGGTGGAAAAAATGTACTGCCTGCCCTTGGATGAGTTTCTGAAAGGTGAGCAGAGCCAGAGCTTTGCTCTGTTTCTTCTCCACCCAGGTGGTGGATGTGTGTTTCCAATATAAAATGAAATCTCACTATGTCGTTTAACTTCTGTGGTAGATGACAGGGGCCAGTTTGATTTCAGAAATGAGTTTCCCTTACCTTCAGGGGCTACAACCGTTCCCATCTTTCCTTGCTCATTTTTGTGGCTTATAACCTTTCTCCTCTTTTCTACCAGTCATTTTTCTTTCCCTGACTGTTATGTAGAGGACCCAAGCAAGCAAGGATGGAAATTACAATAACAGAGCACCTGGGAGGCTTGAACTCGTCACACACTGATTGCTAAGCAACACAGAAAAATGTTTTTCCTGTTTTTCTTTTGGTTACAAGCACCTTAGGTGGCATTTGTTAAAAGAGCTGACTGAAACATTCTGGCAGAAAGGTGATAGGGAGATAAAAGCTGCCTTTAAAGACCAACAGCTAAAGAAATAATAGTCTTTACCAGAGGAGCTCTGGTGTGTCTGCAGCGTGTCAGGCTTCAGCAGCTTAATGCCTGCTGAACTCTGCACTCCGGGGAGTGTCACAGCCGGCGTGGAAAAGCATGTGGAAAGGGAAAACTGTGACCCAGAGCTGCAGCTGCAGCTTCCTCCCAACGTGGGGATGGTCTGTAACAAAACTCACTGGGTATCTTGTGATCTTCTCGCAACAACAAGCTCTGGGTGAGCTTTGGTTCTCAGTTCCCTGCCTCCCCCTGCCAGCAGTGCCCTGCAAAATGCTGTAAGCACCACTGTCTTGGTGCTTTTCACACCGTGGACCCTGTTGTCTTTGGCTTTCTGGGCATATCTTAGTGTTAGTAGTCATATCTTGGCTTTTATTTTTCTGAGTATTTCTTTCCACTGTAAATGCTGTGCAGTGCTTTGCTGTGACGGACTCCAGGCACCTGCCCAAAGTGTGCTGTGGTCGCTTCTTTCTGAGAAAGTGGCTTGATCCCCCCGACCCCCCATGTTCTGCTGAGATTGTAGGGGTCAGAAAGCTTGAAAAGCAGAGCTTTGTGTTGTCACTTGCTGCCCTAATGGAAGATCCTCAAATACTTAATACGGTGCCTGGAGAAGAGAAGGCTCCGGGGAGACCTTGGAGTCCCTTTCAGTGCCTCAAGTGGCTCCAAGAGAGCTGGAGAGGGACTTTAGACAAGGGCCTGGAGTGACAGGACAAGGAGGGTGGGGATGGCTGAAAGATGAAGGAAGGTGAGTTTAGATTGAGACTGGGAAGAAATTCTTTACTCTGAAGGTGGGCAGGCCCTGGCACAGGTTGCCCAGAGAAGCTGTGGCTGCCCCATCCCTGGAAGTGTCCAGGGCCAGGTTGGATGGGGCTTGGAGCAACCTGGGATAGGGGAAGGTGTCCCTGCCCATGGCAGAGGGTGGAATGAGAGGAGCTTTAAGGTCCCTTTCAACCCAAACCAGTCTGTGATTCTGTGATTCTGCTACAGCCAAATGGGCAGCATAGGGAGTAGATGGAGAAGAAATATTCCTGCAAGATTCTGAGTCTCCAAGGCTTGTGGATAATTGGATTGCCATGGCTGAGCTTCAGGAGCCGGCAAGCCTCCGCAGGAGACGCCGTAGCCCAGCTGTGCACAGGGGCTGCAGGAAATGAAACACAGAATAGCTGGATGGAGAGTTTTAGATCCTAATTGCCCGGGGATTTGGTGTGCTTCCTCTGCTAGGAACTGACAGTAATTAGGGGCTTGCCTCGCCGTGTTGGATGTTTGGCACGGAGGAGAGAGCTGTGCTCCTGAATTAACCCGGTGCCGAATCAGTAGCTGCCCGTGGGGGGCCGTGGGGAGGAGGGGGTGCTGCAGCTGGGGAACAGGTGCCCCTGGCAGAAGGGGCACAAAGTGCAGGAGAGCCTGAGCCAGCCTTCCTCCCTGCCAGCACAAAGAGTTCATAGCGCCTGGTCTGCTGGGAAACAGCCCCGAGAAACGCCCAAAACCTGGAGGCAGAGCGAGTGACCCAACTGGATCTGAAATACTCTGGCAGAGAACTTCCTAAAATCCATGCTTGCTGTTAGCTGTGGTGAGTGGTGGGTGGCTCACCCCTAAAACCTGGTCAAACAGGGGCACTGATCACGACTGCAAGCGAGAGTTGGGTCTCTGAGGGCCTGGGGGCTGGCTGTCATCTGCTGGTCCCAAAATTTTGGGAGCAGTTGCTGTAACCTGACATCTCTGTACAGGCTGTATGAATGGAGCAGTGACATTCTTTTCCTTTCTCTCACAAGCCTGGAGGTTATTCCCTCATCCTGAAGTAGAAGAGATAGTACTAGTTTATTATTATACCATTACTATTTCTTATAAAATCATCTTCCAGTTGAGCCCGGGTGGTGGAAATGAAAGTCTTCGAAATTAAAATCGCAGTGTCCAAAAAAATGTTGATTTTGGACTTAACGCCTAACCTTGAGTTAGTAATTCCTTCCTACCAGTGGCACTTTTCCTCCAAAATGCCTTATAAACAGCAACAAAAAGGGCTTCCCCAGCCCCACAATAGAAGGAAGTGCTCTCGGCTCCATTTTAGAGCCTGACACAGACGCGCCTTGTGAGCTGGTGCCAGAGCTTGGGACAGAGGCCGGATAATGTTGCAATTCCCACATAAACCAACCCAGTTCCCGTCAGAGGCTGCAGCTTTGGGTCCTGGTTCCCTCGCAGCTCCAGTGTGTGATGCTCCAGAGCGGCTGGGCTGGAGGTGATGGGGCTGATTCCTGCCTTCTCTGGTCAGGGCTGACATCAGCTGTTTCCAGTTCTTGGTGTCTGTGGATTCACTGAGGCTCAAAAAAAAAGATATAAAAAAGTGGGTCTTTCGAGGTGGTGCCAGCATGTGCCCTGGGGGTGGTGGCAGGAGCACTGGGGGGTTTGCAGGCAGCTTGAGGCACCAGCTAACCCCTGTGGAAGCGTTTCTGAGAGGTGCTTTGGAGTGGGCAGCCTCACTCGTGGATGGGTGGAAAAGAACCCCGCAGCAATATTGAGCAAAGGAATGGGGTCCCTGGGAGTTTTGCCCTGTAGGAAATATGCTGGAAAGCCCAGCTTGGCCAGCTGAGCAGTGGGATGAAAGTGAGGGAGGGCAGGAGCTGGGAGGGCTGGAGGATGGAGCTGGGGGGGGATGCTCAAAGACCACGGGTATGAGCCTGTATGTGTCAGGGAGAGACAACTCAGGGTCTGTGCTGAGCCCAGTTATTAACTAAAGCCTGAATCTGCAGGTCCTGACCCTGACAGACTCACCCAAATTGATTGCTAAACCAGAAAACTGGCTTAGAGTTTGCAAAAGCCTCTCTGCGTTACCCACTCCACGTTATTGACCGGGAGGGAAAACCTGGCAGGGGAGCAGAGATGGCTGATCTGTAGATGCTCCAGCGTTGGCCATGTGGGTTTGTATTTATTCAGCCAAGTGCTCATTTCAGAGTGGTGGAAAGACACGAAGTGCTGGGTTTCCCCCAGCACCCAGTTCCCCGGGCCTGCCAGAGTCCATGGGGCATTTACAGCTGACGTCGATGCAGAAAACTCAGCGTCTGGTGAGAAGTTTTTCGAGTTTGCCAATATATTTGATAATATATATTGAGTTTGCTAATATATTTTTTTAATGAGTCACCCAAGACAGATCGTTTTCTTACATCCCTGAAGTCACGTGAACATAAATTAATTGCATTTTGCAACAGTTTGTAGACCCTCGAGGGTTCAGGGGAGAAACCTGAGGGTGTGATCCTGCCTGTTCCCTTTCGGCTGCGTGCTTAGAGGCAAATTAGAAGCTCTGAAAAGTTATTTGTTTTGAATCTCATGATTTTCAAGAGCTTTGCCCCTGACGGCTGAGTGTTTGGGGTTAGCTATGCTGAGCAAACATCCTGAACTTGGGCTCCTGACCCGGCTTTGAGTGTTTTGCTTTTCAGACCCAGAAGGTTCCCAGGAGAGGAGAAAGGAAACTGACTGGCTATTTTTAAACCCTCGCAGTTGCCTTCCTGCCTTATATTATTTATTATCCATTATCAGAAGTGTTTTTCCCCTGAAACCATCTTTAGTGGTCAACCAAGGGACCGGTGCAAATTGCCCATCAAACAGAACTGCATCTTTCCGTAGAGGTCAGACGGAGCTCGAGGGTTTTGCCAAGTGAAAATGAGCGGTGCTGTTGTTTGTTATGTGCACTCGAGCAGTGCCAGGCGATTCCAGTGGTGGGCCATGATTGTGCTGCCCTAAGGCTCAAACGCCGAAGCAAAGCAGAGTCTCCCTCCCAAAGACTTTACAGCCCAGAGAGGCAACACTGATTCCTGCTGGAGAACTGGGCACTGCCTCCAGTTTTGGCATGTCCTGAGCCAAGCAGTGCACGCCACCACTCCGTTTCACAGCACATCTTGCAGCATCACGTCGTTCCTGCATGAGGACACCTCTGCATGGAGCATCATCGTGTCCTTCTGCAGCAGGGAAAGCTCCGGTGACCTGCCTGGCACTGCAGGGTGACCTGGGCAGGGATCAGGGCTGGATCTCTGTGTCAAAATCTGCATCACCCCCTAAAGAGCATCCCAGAGGTGTGGGGCTGCCTTGGGCAGTGCAAGGCCCTGGTGTGAGGCTGGATCCCCTTTCCCAGGGTGTCCGGGAAGTCCCCTTTGACCCTCTTTAGCTCCAGATAAACAGGACAATAGCCCACGTTGTCCTGGCTCATCTTCCTGCCTGGTAAACTTTCCAGTTTGAAGGCTATCACATCCCTGGCAGCTTTGTTAATCCTTTCCTGCCCGGGCAGGAGCTGGGGGTGCCCTGGGCAGAGCTGGACGTGTGAGCCTCAGCTCCATGTTCTCATTGGAAATAAAGCCACAGGGCTGGAAGGCCCTGGGGGAGGCTGATGTTATTTCAGCTGCGGAGGGAGCTGAGGCATAAAAGTCCGGGTTTTGGTGGTGTCAGCAGCAACTGCCCGGACCCTGTGATGCAGTTTCTCGGCAGCGTGTGAGGAGGGAAGGGGAAGAGCAGGGGAGGGCAGGAGCACGCTGTGCTCAGCGCAGGGGGCTGATGAATGACAAACAGTTTTGCCCGTTTCTCTTTGCCTCTGAAAACAAAATTATGTTGCAGGCGTTTGGCATCATCTCGGAGGCTCGGGGCTTCTCCAAAGTGGGATCTGCAGCCCCGCTGTTCCCCAGGCTCGTTTTGCTTTCCCTGAGTCCCTGCTGGGCTGAGTGCAGGTGCCCTGCTCCCCCCTTTGCCAGTGCTTGGGGGTCTTAGCACAGGCAAGGGGTCAGTCCTTGCTCCCGGCACTGCCTCGCTGCGGG
>VWZF01003468.1:10843-42583 GCA_013396755.1 Sclerurus mexicanus | reverse complement strand
GGCCGGCGAGAGCAGCCCCGTGGTGCTGCACAGCTTCACGCAGCTCGACCCCGACCTGCCCCCGCTGGAGGTGAGTGCGGGATGCGGGTGGATGGGGCGTCGCTGGTGCCGGGAGTTTGCTGGGCGGGGGGAAAAGCGAAGCGGGACCTGGTGCATTCCCCTCTTTAGTTTGGAGTTTTTCTGCCTTGCTGGCAGCGTGGGCAGAGCTGGCCCGGAGTTTGGCGAGGGAGCCCTTGTGGGCAGCCTGTTACACGTTTCATAGAATTCGGGTTCACAGAATCACGGAGTGGTGCGGCTTGGAAGGGACCTTAAAGATCACCTCGTTCCAACCCCCTGCCATGGGCAGAGAAACCGTGCACTAGCCCAGGTTGCTCCAAGCCCCGTCAAAGCTAGCCTTGCAACATTTCCAGGGATGGGGAAGCCTCAGCTTCTCTGGAAACACGTGAAACAACCTCACCCCCCTAACAGGAAGGAATTTCTTCCTAATATCTAATCTAAATCTACCCTCCTTCATTTTAAAGCCATCCTCCCTTGTCCTATCACTACACGCCCTCTCAAAAATTCCTCTCCAGCTTTCTCGTAGGCCTCCTTAGGTACTTTCAGGTTTCATTTTACTGAATAAAGGGGTGCCCCTGCTTGGCTTTTCCGTGCCCTGGACTGGCAGGCGGCTGCCGGGCTCTGATGGGAGAAACGAGACGCTCTCCCTCCAGACACTCAGGGAAAGGGGCAGATGGTTAAAACTGGGGGCTTTTAATATTTTATTTGAGAGTTTGGCTGCAGAAGGCAGGAGGCTGCTCAGATCTGAGTTGCTTGTAAAAGCCTTCAGGCTTGTCCAAACCGCAAAAGTGTCCTCTGGGAAGGTTACGGGCACTGGGAGGACTTTCCTGGAGGATGTAGAATATTTGTGCCTGTTTGGATTCGACCTCGGGTGGTTCAAAGTCGGAATGGTCCCCACGAGGCCCAAAAGTGGTTTATTGATGGCAGTCGTATGTGAAGACACCCGAAATAATCTGAGTCGGAGCTGGGCCTTTTATCTTAGTAATGGATGATTGTCATTGGTGTGATGGGAGTGTCACTGATGGGGAGCAAACGGTGTGTCAGGAGAGGCTCAGCTGGAGGAAGGTTTTGGCATTCAGGAGTCGAAGCCCTGCGTGCTGGTGGTGCAGGGGTTAATACCAACAAGGGTCACCAAGTCTGGCTGTGCTGGGATTTAAAGCCAGCTGCAGATGTGCTGCTCTAGATGCTTCCCACTGGAGTGGGGGCAGTGGAGGGGGGTAATACCCAGTAAAGCCTCTCTGGTTACTGTGCAGATACATGCCAAGGGCAGGCAGCGTTTTGGGGGGCAATGGCTCCTTCTCCCAGTGCCAAACAACCTGTGATGGAACATCTTGGCCAGCCACGGGCTGTGGCTGTATCAGTTCACCTCTGGCCTGGTGGCAGCGCCTCATCAGCTCTGCTGAGAGTTCATGAAAGCTCCATCCAGCTTATTTTCCCCTCTTTCCCCTCCCTGCTCCTCTCTCCTGGGGGTGGGCGTACTGACATGCTTTGGAGTGTATCATCTGGTTCGTGTTATGCCTGGCAGGAAGTCCAGCCCCGCCGGCCGGGGAGGCTGAGGGGCCGCTCTTTTGGCAGGGAGAGCAAGAGGAGGGAGGAAAAAAGGGGGTGAAGCAGCGTGCTGCTCCTCTCATCCCAGGGGAGAGCCTGCCTGGCACATGCGAGCCCCCACACACCCCGCTGAGCCCCTCTGCATCCCGGCTGGAGGAGGCTCCGGAGTTCGGGAGAGGGTTTGGTGACATTCTGGGTGATGGGGGCTGTGGAGGAGAAGTGACCAGGGCTGAGGGAGGCTTTGCTTGGCCCCCACTGGCACTGAGCAAACCCCTGCTCGCCCGAGCATGGCACAGAGACACAACTGCTAGCCAGAGCTGCTCTGAAAGTTGTCTTTGCCCAGATTTCTGTTCTGGGCTGTGCATGGTCTGTGCTGTGTAATGGTCAGAGCATAGTCCCAGCATCTGATTGCTCAGGCTTTCCCTCCCAGCCCTCAGTAGCTTGCAGACAAATTCCTCCTTTCTCTGTACCATCCATTTGCAAGTGATGGCAAGAAAAGGGGCACCTCAGAGGTGTGTATGGTAACCCACGGCCTCTTGAGCAGCTTTGGGATGCTCTGAGAGCCGATAAACTCCAGCGTGTTTAGTGCCCAACTGGGGAAAGGAGAAAAGTGTCAGTGTTGTGACAACTGTGGTGGCAGGAGCCTGGCGTGGTTGTCATCCCCGGATAGAGTTACTCTGCAGGATGCACGCTGAGAGGACAAGGCAGATTATTTGGACAAGAAAACCACTGGAGACCATCAGTGTTTTTGCCAAGCCCTGAGGATGGTCCCCAGGTCCGCAGCAGGAGCCTGGTGCTGCCGCCTCTGCCAAAGGGATCTGTGCTCCCCATGTTCCCAGCGCCGGGACAGAGCTGGTTTCGGCAGAGCTGTGCCAGCTCTTGAGTGGATAGTCTGGTCCCACAGGGAATAGAGGATCCCTGGAAAGCTGCTGGGCAGCTTGCAGGGCATGTGGATCTGGCTCTCCACTCCTCGCTGAGCCCCTGTGGATGTCAGCAGGGAAGACTGCCTGTCTCCCGCGGCAGCGGTATCGATCACCAGGCATCACTTTGGGGCCTCCTGGCCACCGGAGCCAAGGGTTCTTGCCGGGATTTTAACCACAGGGGATGGAAAATTTAAACTCTCTCAAGTGAGGGATCGACAGAGCAGCTTTGCAGACCTTTTGCTTTGACCCTTCTAGTTCCAATCCATCCCAGATCACAGGGAGTGTCAATCCTTCCTGTCCAGCAGGAGTCACAAAGTGAATCTGGTGGTTCTCCTCCTGGTCCTGCTGCCCAAACATGCCTTAAACACCACCGCAGATGACACAGACTGAAACTTTCATAAGCTGATGTTGCTGAACCTCTAGACAAGGCTGGGCTGACGCTTGTAAAAAAAGCTCCTGTCCTTGCTATTCTGGCTCTGTTTGTTTTCTGAACAATTAGGAGATTTTCAGCTGCTAAATGCATCCTTGAAAACTTGAATGGCTCAGCCCAGATGCCTTGGAGGTCAGTGCTTGTGCTTTACAGCTGGAAGGGAGGGGCAAAGATATCTCTTAAAAAGCCATTTTCTTTTAGCTTCCTATGGTGCCTTTGGAATAAGATCCTTTTCTCCCAGCCTGTTCTCCTCCCCCAGGCACAACCTGATATGTCCCTTGCAATTTGCCAGATGAACATCATCTGTTGGTATTTCTTGGATGGGGACCTGCCTTCTGGCTCCCTTCCAGAAAGGTTTGGAGTCTTGGAGCGGGCTGAGATGCTCATTGTTGGTGGCTGATGCAGAGTGGGAATAACAGAGGTGGGAGAGATTTTTTATTATTGTTATTTGAGATGGTTAGAGAGAAGTTGAAGAGAGGCTTCTAAATGTGTGCAAGAATTACGTTACTCAGAGGCTGCCATGCCATGTTTCCACAGGGCTGGGATTCCCCATACTGGGATCTCGCTGAGGTTTCAGTGGATTTAGTACCAGCCCTGGAAACTGAAATCTGTGTTGATTCCCAGGCTGAATGGGACACCCCCCAGGCCTCTCCTGTGCCTCAGCATTGCTCCCAGGGCTCCCTACAGTGGAGGGGACAGAAGTTCCTGGGCTGCAGGTCAGGGTGCATCAGGCCCCCCAGATCACACTATTGCTCCACTCCAGCCCTCTGTTTTATCTCTATTAGGGTGGGATCACCAGGCAGGGGCAACTAAATGCAGTCTTGGAGTATTTCCCTACTTCCCTGTGCCCGCCTTTGGGGCATGATGAGCAAAAGGAGCATCAGGCTGGCCATGACTGCAGGGATGGGTCTTGGTCAGCTGGAACCCCCCACTGTTTGGGAGCAGGGCTGGCTGTGACCCATCTCACAGTTAGGGCCAGAGCATGACCTGGTTTTAGGGCCACCTGGGTCTGTGCAGCCACAGGAAAGGCTTCACCACCAGCGGCTCCTCCATCACCCTTCCCAGCTCTCTAATTGTCAGCCACTGTGTCCCCCCCCCGAGGGATGTGTAATTGAAGGAGCAGAGAGCTTATTTAGGTCACTCTAGACCACATTTAAAGGCTGGGTATCCCCTGCTCACACTTTCCCTTACCCTCTTATCTCCAGTGCTGCCTAATGACTGGCTTTCAAGCGGACATGTTCCTTTCCTTTAAATATATCCTTGCAGCAGGGCTGTTTGAGTTCTCAAATATTTCTTCATCTCCCACGGACTCAGCAAGAGGGGGGGAAAAAATGTGGTTGCTAAGGAGCAGGATTTGGACACAAAGCTGGCTGAGCTGCTGGCGGGGGGCCCGGGGGGCTCCGACACAGCCCGTGGCCGGTCAGGGTTTGTGCATTGCTTTGGTGGGATGACACCTGTGGGGTCTGGGTGAGGGGGCCCCGGGGTTTGAAATGTTTCTTGGGCCTTGGGGAGAAAGAGTTGGGTTGTAGGGCTAGTACCTTGCACTGATTAATGTGTTCATCCCATGCTGTTAGCGTGTGTAGCGCTGGGTTAGATCCCGTGGCTGGTTCCAAATGTGTCCCTTTGCTCTGGGGGTCTGCGGGACCTTTGTTTTGCAGAGAGAAGCACCCGTAGGGCTAAAAGGTGAGGCTGGCACGAGGGTCTTAGGAGGGGGGGCCGTGGTGCCCAGGGACACCGGTTAAGCATCACACTGAAGCTGTATGGCAGCCTCTGGCTGGAGCATGTCCCCGCCTGGGAAAGCCAGCAGCAGGGGAAGGACTGAGATGTTTGGATACTTCAGTTGTCTCATTCCCCGTGTTTGGATACCTGAGTTGTCAGTTTGTCTCATTCCCCATGTGGGGACTCACCTGCACGTCACAGCAGCCCCAGCCCTCCTTGCGCACGCAGCTCCCATAAAGATGCATTTGAACTTTGCTCCTGAGTCATTAGGGAAAGGGAGCTCTGGCATGGGGCACTAATCCCAATAATCCCAGCCACTCCCCAGCCTTGCAGGTTGGCCATCTGAAGGGAGTCACGGGGAGGGGATTGCAGAGGGACGGAGGGCTGCTCTGGGCACACAGGCTGGCACAGGGCTAGCTGTGCTCATCTGGAGTTTGCAGAAGGGCTTTTGTTCTCTCTGACACCTGGGAACAGCTCTCCCGGAGGTGTCAGGAAGGTCCTTTCCTAAATCTCTGGGTGGACCACGTGGTTGCGTGGGCTGCTGCAGTGAGCAAACACCACATGGGTGCACTGAAGTGGTGACTCTGCAGCACCTAAAAACCTCAGTCCCTCTCCACCTGATTTTGCTGGGTTTGTTTTTGTGATGTTATGCAAATCATCTCTCCAGTTTTTGGTTGCGTTCCCGGCGCTGTGTTGGCACAGGCTCTTGTAGGGCAGCACTTTTACATTAGATAACACCAAGTTCTCTCTACCTGAGGGTCAGTAGTTATGTGGCAGCTAAATGTCAGTGGAGATTAAGCACACGCAGAGGCACACGGTGTGGCCTGTTTCACTTGCTTAGCTCTGCAGCAGCGGGTTTGTTCTCATTACACAGTTGGTATTTCCGTGAGCCCTGCTGTCAGAAACGTGCTGGGACGGGGAAGGGCGTCTTCCCACTCCTCACGTGGGGTGCTGGGTGCCGGTGGGCACAGCTGCCTGGTGACCCCCAGGGTCAGCAGGGACAGGATGGAGATGGCTCCAGCTACCAGGCACCAGCAGAGTCCTTGGATGTGACAGGGGAGGAAAAAAAGTTGGTCTAACTTGCAAACAGGGCAGACTGGAGAGGAAACTCATCGGAGGCAACTTCATCTGGAATGCTGAGGCATTATTTTTAGAGCGGCTTTGCTTTCTGCTTACCACACTTTAGCAAACAGCAGCTGAGCCGAGGGCTTGTGTGGAAACCTGCTTTTCAAAGGCCTCGCTACCCGTCTTACCAGAACTTCTTTTCATGTGATGGAGCAAAACCACACACCCTTTCCCTGCTCTTTGCAGTGGTTGGGTCTCCATGGAGACTCCCAAGCCCAGTGCCTGCCCCAGGCTCCCCGCTCCAGCGGCGTGCTCGTTTGAGAAAGGATGTGTTTGCTTTGGGTTCACCTCTTAGAGTTGGAACTAACTTCAGGAAACCATCGCTCAGCCAAGCTGGGCAAAGCGAAGCACATTGCCTGGGACTGGCAGGGTGAAAGCTCAGCTTTGGGAAGCAAATAAGGATGCTGAAGCACGTGCACCTTCGTGTGGTTGCAGGGGTCAGGACCTCACCTTCCAGTTAGGCTAAAAGTCTGGGGACTTTTTCAGGCTCCTGTCTGAGAGGCTCAGCTGGTGGCCTGCTACTGGTGAGGTCTGGCTCCATGCTCTGGAGGACGTGTGGGGTGTGAGCTGGGGCTCATGGTGTCACCCCCAGTCCTCCCATGCTGCGACCCCAATGATCCCTGCAGGCTGTTCAGAGCAAGCCCAACGCTCAGGTTGGCTTATCCTCTTTGGACAGCCCAACTTTACTGCAAATATTGCTCTTTGTTTGCTTTTGTTTATATTTTTCGTGGGTATTTGGTCCCAGCTGCAGCTCTGCTGGTGCGATCCCCACGCTGAGCAGTGCGTTGGCGGTGCCCGTTGCTGGTGACTGTCACTGGGATTACTGGGTTTCTGGACAATGTGGTTTATTCGATTCAGTCCCGGTTGCAACAGTGAGAGCTGGCACGAAGACAGGCCTGGCTGGTCCCTCCCTCGAAGCACGGGGGTGACTCAGAGCGTAGCTATGGCTCATACCAGTGTCATAACAAACACTTGTTCCCTGAGGTGCTTCTTGGGGGGTGGGTATTCCACAAACTCCCATCTCTCCCAATCCTCGTTCCCATAGATGTTAGCGTATTCCTCAGCAAAACTCAGCTCTGGGAGGATGGGGCTGTTTGAGGCTTGACCTGTCCTATCCAGGCAACATCAAAGGAAAGGAGCCAGGGAAGGAAGATGGGCGCCTCTACCCTCTTTGCATTGGTGCTGTCCCATGGTCATTGTGCACTTCAGCTTTTTGGGTATCCCAGGGTGTCTTCTCCAAAAATCATTTTATCAAAGGGGAGAGCAAGCTGCAGGGTTGCTGGTAATCCCAGGGGAGGAATGGGGCAGGGTGGCAGGAACAGACGAGTTGGGGTGGGAGCATGCCTGTACTGGCTCACCAGAGTGCCACGGCCAGGAGGAACAGTCTCACCCATGTGGGGTTTTACCTGCTGTGAAAGAGCTCTTGTAGCAGGAGGGAGTGTTTGCCTGCAAAGGATGACCCAGTGCCAGGTTGAAATCCCAATGCCCGGTGTCCCCGAACAGACACAGATGTGCTGCTGCAGACGCTGGTTTGTCTTCGTCATCAGCTGTCGCTGTCAAAAGGGTTGTGTCTTAAGTGGTGGAAGAAAACACAGTCCCAAAAGGCTGTGCTGAATCAGGGTAGGTGGGAAAGTGGAGC
This sequence comes from Sclerurus mexicanus, assembly GCA_013396755.1. NCBI lineage: Eukaryota > Metazoa > Chordata > Aves > Passeriformes > Furnariidae > Sclerurus > Sclerurus mexicanus. Next base: position 35,142 of record VWZF01003468.1, on the reverse strand, counting down.
AATCTGTGTGACGCTGCCTCCCTGCGCCCCAGGGTTTGGCTGACACGTGAGGGAGGGCTGGCTGCCCTGGCCGATGCTCCAACATGGTCCAGGGGCCATCCTGCACCTCGTGTGCGGGGCTGAGGGTCTGGGGAGGGAATTCATGCCACCAGCCTGGCTGCCTGTGCCCTGCCTGGGCACCCACATTCCTTGTGGCACAGGATCTGGCACACCCAGCACTCAGGGCAGGACCTCCCTGCTGGGGCTCCTGGCGTGTGTGTTCAGGCACTTGACAACAGCTGGATTTTTATTTTTTTCCAGTGATTTCTCCCTAAAGGTGCCAGTTAATTGTAAGTTCTGGGTTGCTTCAGCTGTGGAGATCACACAGAGTTGCCTGAGCATCCTGATTGCAGACCCCCCAGGTGTCAGCTTGTTGACACCTGCCCTGTGCCTGCTCAGGTAGCACCTCCTGCCTTGCTGACACCTATCTAAGTAATGCTCTCGAGGTGAGATTTGCTTGATTACAGAGCAAAAGTGCTTTTCTCCCTTCCAGCTTCCCACAGGTGCCCGAGGGAGGGGAACAAGTAGCAGGGTACCATGCAAGGGGAGGATATCTCCCAGCCCTTCCCTGGAGCCAGACCAGCAGCTGGGATGTGCTGGGACACTCTGGAGCTGCGGGTGTCAGGAGGAGGCTGGGACGAGCCAGGCTGAGCCTGGATCTCCACGCAGGGCAGGCAGCAAATGGAGAAATCCTACGTCATCCTGGCCGGGGTGGGAGCTGGGCGCGAGGGGCACGACCGGAGAACAAAGCCTCGCATTTATTCCTCCCGTCCTTTCACCGGCAGCCCCTCGCTGCCTCCCTGCACTGGATTGTTCCTGCATTTTCTCTGCTTCAGCTGTTTACTGGGTCACCCTGGTGCAGACACGCACACAAAGAGCGAGCCATCCGCTGAGCCCGTCCCTGTGCCATCGGCACTGCGAGCCCCGGGCACCACAGTGGTGCCATTGAACCGGCTGGGACAGCACCCAAGCCTGCCCTGCTTCAGGGTCAGGGTGGGCTGGGGGCATGTGGAGCCCCCCCCGGGCATCCTTCTCTGCACAGACTGGCCATGGGGTTTTAGGGAGGGGGGCCCTGAGGGCTCCGGGCTTCTCATCTTTGCCCACGCTTCAATGGCACCAGGTTTAGTGGAGGGAATGTCACTTGACGTAAGGCAGAGTAAACACATGGGTGGACACATTTATTTCACGAGGGCTTGTTTTGGTTCAGCTTATCTAAGCTATGGATACATCTCAGCTACACAGAAATGAACCTTGTTCAGATGGAAGCGAAAGGTGATGGCGCGGTTGCCGTGAGCCAGACTGTGACCAGACAGGGCCGTGGCTTTTGGACAGCCTCCAGCCTGTCCACCCTGATCTGTACACCTTCAGAATTCCAGAAAGATGGGACCTGGCTTTCTTTTCCTCTCTGTAAGGTGCAGCAGGCGAGTTACTGCATGGGCAGCCATTTACAGCTTAGGCAGGCTGCTTGGGAATGGTGTGTGATGAAACTCCCTGGGAATGTCAGCATGGGGCTGGTGGGATGGTTCAGCATGGCATGGGGGGCTGGAAGCCTGGCCTGGGCTGGTGTTTTATACCTGTGTCTCTGGGAATGTTAAGACTTCACTTTTGGGAAGATGAACTCGCTTGCAGGTGGCGATACAATGCAAGGGACAGTCATTGCCCTGGAGCTGCCGCAGTAAACAACTCTGTGTGTCCTGGTTAATGTGTGTTAAGACATAACTGACATTGTAGGGGTGCAAATTTCAATTGGTTTCAAGGTACAGCAGCTCCAAATGCCAACCTCATGGCCAGCCCTTTCCTAATACACGTGGGAGTTCTTGCTGCTGCAGAAATAATGCACTTGGTGCACAAGGGCCCTGTTTCAGAAGTGGAATTGATGGAGTCATGTTAGGCCAGGTAGGCTGGAACTCTTCAGGGCACTCTCCATGCTTTAATTCACATTTGAACAAGGCCCTGGGGAACTGTCATGTTGCATGTGACTTACAGGTGCTGCTGTACACATGGAAAAAAATCAATTTTTGAACTTGTTTCAGTTACGTTTTTTGCAGGTATTTCTGTTCCATCTTGTTAAAACACAGACCTTTGTTCTGAGCTGAAATGACTGAGGATGAGACACTCACATCTTTATTTAACCTTACGGGGCAATACGTATTAATGTTTTTATACACCAGTTTTCACTGGTCGTGTCATTCTGGTTGCACTGCCAGTAATTACCCGTGGGCTGTAGGGGAGCAGTTGCTGTGTGAGGGAGGGCCAGCTGTGTCTCTCAGCCCCTCTCCAGCCCCTGCAGAGGCGTTGGTGCTGAGCAGGGATGCTGCTGGATGATGGACACAGAGCCAAGGACTGTGGAGCAAGAGCTGGAACTGCTGTGTCGGCGGGATCTTTTTACCATCAACTTAAGAGAGGAAGCAAAACCTGCTGCACTCAGTTTTCTCCTGACCTTTGAAGGAAGCCCATCCCGGCACGTCCTCGGGTAGGGAACACGAGGGAGTCCTGCTTGGTGGTGTTCTCACATGGGATTTAAGTGTCTAGATGGATGTGCTGGTGGGCTCCTATACTCCTGGGTGTAGGAAACACAGGGTTTGGAGTTAACCAGGCACGTCTGGCGCTGCCTGTTGTGGCTGGAGCTTGCTTTTCCCTGGGGAGTCCCCCTTGCAAGGCTGATCCCCCAGCACCTGCATCCCGCCCAGCCTCAGGGGCTGATCCTTCTCCTTGAAGTCCAGGAGGATGGAGTGGACTCACAGCATCTTTGACTCTTGCTTTCCAGACCATAAAAAGAGCAAAAAAGTCTCTAGATGTGGGAAGGCTTCTAGTTTTCTTTAAAAGCAAACCAGAAGCAAATGGGGGAGGAATCCTGTGTGTCTGCTCTGTCTCGTTTCTGGACCTGAGCGCTGAGCTCCTAATCCTGGCTCCAGCCACTGACTCACTGCGTGCGAGTCACAAGATGCCTTTGTAACTGATCTGCCAGCTTTCCCTTCTCCCTAAGCCACGAGGGTGGAGAAGGCTGCCCCTGGATACTGTCTGTAGCCCCTCTGGCTCACAGACACAGGATCAGGCCTGCCATCGGTCTCAGGAGCCCCAGACCCCGAGGGAATCCCCACAAGAGGCAGAGAAAGGGTGGCGTGTCCTCTGTCTCTGCTCCATCCTGCTCCCAGGGTGCAGGGTGATGGCAGCTCCAGGGCTGTTCCCTAGGGGCACAGCTTTCCATGCTGAAATACCTGAAGTCAAGCAAAGGGTGTCAGGAAAGCCCAGCTGTGGAGCCCGGCAGCTGGTGGGGAGAGAACAGGCTCTCAGCTGTTGCCACTGGCTTGGTGTCCTGGCAAAACCACCCCCTTTTCATGGAGGGTTTAAGTTTAGCTTCTGGCCCTTTTTCTGTTCTTTTCCTGTTTCCTCCTTTGTTTTTGTCTTTTAATGGGCTGTTGGAACTGGTCCTGGTTTGAAGCAGCTTGGAGAAGGCAGGAAGGAAGGCAGAGAGTGTTGGAAACCCAGGGGAATTGTGTCTCTCTGCTGAAGATCTCTGCACGGGGAGCAGTGCCCAGGGCAGGGGCCAGGTACAGCTGAGCTGTAGCAGGGGCCTGAGCTCCATCAGCATCAACAGGAACACGGGTTAGGGAGAAAGACAGTGGGATATCAACTTGCTGGAGGCCAGAGTTGGCTGGAGAGAACGACTCTACCCCAGTGCCACCACGGTCATTGCTGGGATAGTGTTTGGGACCGAAAGTGCTCAGTGGGGCTGCTAATCCAAAGGATGTGCCGTGAGTCACCGGGACAGCCAGGCACCAGCGTGGGCACCTTTCCTTCCTCTGGACACCGGGGGAAGTTTGGCAGCTTCCTCGCCAGCTTTGGGTAGTCCTTGTAGCCTTCCTGAGCACGGCTGGGAGATGGAAACTGCTGATGAGTGCGAGGAGCGGTCGATCCTGACCAGCAGAGCTGTGGGGGAACAGCCTGCCCAGGGCTTTTTGCCTGGAAGTCCCTATGAGGAAGGGTGTTGTGCTGCGTGTGCTTATTCTGGATGGGTAGGACAGGGGGTGCTTCTGCTTTTGCGGTTTTTATCTCGGTTCACAGAATTGCAGTTGTTTTCCTTCCACTCGCCGGGGGTGACTTTTTTTCCTATTTCCCTTTACATAATGGTCGTGCACTTCAGTTTACATAAGAGGCCCCAGAGTCGCTGCTGTTCATTGCATAGGTTTGGGAGTCGCTCCTGAGGGTGAAATGAAAGTTAACTTGGGGCTCGTGTCAGCCACGGAGGACACAGCCCGTGGTGGAGCCTTTCCTTTGTTCCCGGAAAGGCCCATTTCCCATTACGAGTGGGAAGGGATTATTCTGAGAAGCAACCGGGGGTTCTAAAGACAAAACTCCCCCGTTCTGTTTCTGGCTTTACCACCTCTCATGAGGTGCTTTCAAACTTTGTGCAAACACGGGGCTTCAGTGAGAAACTCCTGGTGACGTCTCAGAGTCTCAGCTCTGCCTTTTCTTGACTCATTAGCCGGTGAGACTGTTAATTCCCAACAGGGACACATTCCCAGCTCCCCATGGGCAGGGTTAGTCTCTGCTTCTCTCTTGGGGCTGGTAGCAGCAGGCCTTTGAAATGGTGATACGGAGACACTCTCGGCTCTGTGTTGTACCTGTCTGTAGAACAGGTGTTTTGTGTAGCACAGCTGAAAGGGAACAGAGGAACACACGTATCTCCATCATTAAACCAGCTGTTGCCCAGGGAGCATCAGTAAAAGCACTTTGAGCAGTTGTGCCTCTTCCACATGTGCTGAAATTAATACCTTTTTCCACAAACTGTTCGTTATTTTGTGCCTTTGGAGGCCAATGCACTAACCCAGGGCACGTGGGACCAGAGCTCTTAAGACCTGGTAATTGTTGGGTAATTGTCTGTATAACTGTGTGGGGCTGCTGTCGTGCTCACTCTTAATCCCCTACTTTCCTCCTGTCTTAGTAAAACCCCCTTTGTGGCTGATCTCAAATGAAGATCCCAAGCCAATATTTCGCTTTGCTGTTTGGCTTTTGCATTTTCCCCTCCCTTCAGCCGATGAGAAGCGCTGAAGGCAGAGTCCCTGCTGCTCTGTGAGGGTCCCTCACACCCTTCCTGCAGGCTCTCAAACCTTGGCCGAGCCTTAGAGCTCGTTATTAAACCTCTGTGTGAAGACGTGGGGTTTGACACCACGCCGAGTACAAGAACATTCAGCAGACAGGAGGGGAGTTTATTGCACGGAGCGGGAATTCCTCCCTGGTGTAGTCACAAAAGCTTTGAACCATCCGTGGGAGCTCCGGCAGCCCGGGGCTATCTGCACTTGGAAGAGGCAGTCCCCGAGCCCAGGCAGCCATCTGGTGCAGACCTCCCGTTTCATATTTCAGGGGATGAACTCCTGCAGAGTTCATTCACCGCTGCTTCTGCAAAGGCCTCTGCTCTGCACAATCGGGCGTCTGATACCCCTGAAGTTAAACATGTGGTTTTTGTCTTGCGCCCCTCCATCCAGAGGCCTTTTTCCTGCTGTGTGGAAGGGAGCAGGGTTGCACACTGAGCTGGGGAAATCACGGTCAAACATTCGTTTTCTGTGTCTTCCCTTTTTTGATGCCCATCTCGGGATGTGTCGGATCTCACTTTCTGGGGCGCCTGTCTGTATGAGTTTGGTGGAAGGTGGAGATGCCATAACCATTAACGTGCACAAAGTTAGTGTTTTGATGGAAAAACTTTGCTGAATCTTGTTGCAGCCATTTAAAGCACTGCACGGGCCTGTTGGGTTCATCTCTTGTACCAGTGGAAGGGGCCGTTCATCTGTGTCTCATGCTCGGGTCTCCAGGTTGAGCACTGGTGAAGGAAGGTTTGCACGTGGACACTGGGCTGTGGTTGTGCCGACTGAGCCTGACTCGTGTTTCCTTCTGCAGTGAGGGGCAGAAAATTCCAGCAGAAGTGTCAGGCAGGCAGTGGGGAGGAGCAACTCCTGCAGTAATATTTACCAGCCCTTCTCTGTTTCTTCAGAGACCATTTTGAAGGCATTCAGCTTTGGTTGACCTGCTGGAAATCCTGGTGCGAGTGTCAGCACTGCGGCACCCGTGGCCGTTGCATACCTAAGGCACAGGCCAAGGCTTTGAGCCTCTCCCAGCCCTGCTCCCACCCCATGTCCTCATCTGCAAAAGGAGAAATGTGCGTTTGGTGCAGGTGTTGGAGTGGGGCTTCACTGGCTCCGTCCCGGTGCCGCTTCTCTTTGCTTCGTTGGTTTTTAACCAACACGTGCGGAATGCACAATCAGCATCTCGGAGGAGCAGCCGTAGGAAAGAGGAAGCTCACACAGAATATAAATAGCCGGATTTTAGAATGTCCCAGTGTCGCAGCTCGGCTGGCTCTTGGCATGGGCCTGGCTGCAGAGCAAGGCCTTCGTGTGTGGTTTGCAAAGGGGGAACTTCGGGGGGATATCGCACGAGTCAGCAAGACAAAAAATGAATGAATCTGACAGTCTTGAATATGGGAAGGAAATGAAATTTGCTTCTACGTACGTGAAAATAGGGTGTATCCTCTGCACGTGGCATGAAATACGGAGCGAAAACCCCTGCAATACTTTCCACTGGAGTTGCACGGCAGCGGCCAGTGATTCGTGGGTTTATCCTGGGATGTTTTGTCCTCCCACATGATTTAATTTATTAATTCAGTTGTGTATCGACAAGCATCTGATTTTTTTTTTTAATATATTTGTGTCTGGGGTTTACAACTGCTCAGCCAAATCTCTTTTCTGAGTTAGACTGTACAGGGCTCTGGTCCTGCTGGACCCAGAGCTTTCCTGCAGCCCAGAGTCCCAGCATAACTGGGAGATACACAGGGTAGGGCTGACATGTGGTATGGGTGATGAAAACTGGGAGAGAGCCCAGGAGACCTGGTGTAAAGCCCTGTTGGTGGTTTCCATGACTTTTCTTTCTTTTTGTTGGAAACAGCAATTGTAGGTGGGAGAAAGACAACTTGGCCAACTTGATTAGGTGCCATCACTGTAGGTGGTTGATCCAGAGAGGACACAAAGCTTTAGCCGTACTGGCAGCTCTCTCCCAAGGTTGTGCCAGTCCCCCAGGGCAGTGTACTGGAACATAAATTTATGCCAGAATTTATCCCAGAGCATAAAACAAGAGAGGGGCAGACGTAGGTGTCAGGAAGGACGTCTGTTTGTCTGCTGCCCTGTGCGAGTGCTGTCAGGGTTGGTCTGGAAGCCAGTGAATCCTGGGACAGATTTGTGATGTTCACAGCAGAGCCAAAGTTAGGAGCCTCACAATCCCTTGAGCTTCAGCAAACCAAACCTCTTCATAGACTGGCATGAAGTGAGAAGAGCAGGTTCAGCAGAAAGTGAAAAAGTCAGTAACCCTGCCCAGGGGAATTCTCTGTCCTCCTTCATTAAAACCATGAATGAGAGGCTTTTTCAAGATTCCCCTTGCTCTTTGAGCTGCCTCGATTCCTCGCTAACAAGAAGGCTGTGGCTTGACCAGGGTGTGATAACAGTGAGTGCTGCTGTGATGGTGATGATAAAGGATGGAGGGTAGAGAGCTTGGTAGGTGCATGGCGGATCCCTCAGCTCAGGGCTGTGTTCTGGTGGTGTCTCTTGAGATGTGCAGCATCATCTGGAATGGGGGCCCTGGCTACGGTTGTTCCCATGGAGCAGGGAGCAGCATCACTCCTGGAGCTCCATCCTGGGTCACCCCATGACAGCTTTTTCCCCAGCAAGCCCTGTGTTGTTGCCACTGCCCGGGGCTTTTTATGCTCCGGAGGGGCAGGTTGCAGGGAAAGCCACAGGCTGGCAGCGTGACATACAGGGGAGACTTGTCCCCACGCCCCTGTGCCCCAGCACATGGCCACCTCCCCCTGCTCACCAGCTTATTGCTTTGGGGCATTGTCTCCATCTGCTGAGCAGAGGGTCTTGCCAGTGTGTTAGAGCATGTCCCGCCATTTGGCGTGGGGGATGGAGGGCGGGGGGAGATCCCCGAGGTGTTTAAAAGGATCTGGATAAATCGTCTTAAGAGAGGCACTGACTCAGCAGAGAGTGGTGAGGGAGGAGGAGGAGGAGGGAACTAAATCGTCCTTGTGGGGTTGGAGCTGCTGCTGAACCCAGTGCTGGCATGCGGTGCTGGGGAGGGCGTGTGCCTGGGGACCAGCCCCGAGCATCATCAGCCCTTCCCTCACCAAATTCGAGGTGATCTCCATCCCCCAGAGCAGAAATGTGAACCTTGTTGCCCAGGGGTGCCCTGAGCCTGAGCCCACCCTGATGCCAATCCCTGGGATTTCCCCCCAGCTTTGAGCTTCCTCTTGGATTTCTGCCTCCCAGCGCTGCCAAAGCTGGTGGGAACCTTGGTTTGACAGTTACTATTTATTAGGGAAGTGCACGGAGGTGCCCAGTTCCTGCAGGGACAGATTACTGGGATTACGGTCAGAGCAGGTGGCAGTGTCACCTTACGGCAAAGGCAGAGGCTTGGGGAGGGGGAGGCAGCCAGGGCTGTGTTCTCAGTGCCCCCCTCGCTGCCCAGTGAGGGGTCCCCGCTCTGCCAGGCCCCAGTGCTGCCACAGCCTGGCTTTGCTGAAGGGCTGACACGTGGAGTCAGGGGGCAAGGAGCAGTTTCCCAAAGTCCTGCCTCTGCAGTGGGCAGGCTCAGGTGGGCCCAGGGTTAAGCTGGCCAGACTGGTGTCACCCGGTTTGTGTTTCTGAGCAGGTCAGGGAGACTCTTGGTGCCTGCCAGCTGTTGCCTTTGGCTTGCCAGGATGCCTTGTACGAGCCACAAGAGCATCTCTGCCACTCTTTGTTCTCCTTATCTCATGGCGTGTCTTGTGTTTCCATGCAGAGCTCCACACAGGAGATCGGAGAAGAGCTGGAGGATGGTGTGATCTACAGCATATCGCTCCGGAAAGTGCAGCTCCATCACACGGCCAACAAGGGGCAGCGGTGGCTGGGGGTAAGATGGGGGCTCCACCAGCCTCCTGCCACGGGGGGTTTCAGAGGTTTCCCTGCCACAGGAATGATGCATTTATTTGGGAGTGGGGAGAGAGAACATGGGAGCACTCGCTGGCCTCTGCCCCATGAGGAGGGGCATGGGCAAAACAGTCTGTAGCCCCATTTTGCAAAATAGGGGAACTCTGATTTGCATCTAGATTTTGGCAACCTTGAGGCCTTTCCTGAGGTTTCCCAAATGCTCAGGTCTTCTCAGCTGGGTTGCTGGTATTTTGTGTCTGAGGACACCCAGCTTCCCTTTCCAGGTTAGGGCAGCCCCAGGCACTGTAGGGGTCTGTGGTCCCAGCCTAGAGCTGACCCTTGTGAAGCTTGTGGGAACGTTTTGCACTTGATGGCGTCTGTCTTCACCCAGCCCACTGACTTCTGCTCCTGTCCTGGCAGTTTGAGAATGAGTCGGCCCTAAACCTCTACGAGACGTGTAAGGTGCGGACGATAAAAGCTGGGACCTTGGAGAAGCTGGTGGAGTACCTGGTCTCAGCCTTCAAGGGCAATGATTCCACCTATGTCACCATCTTCCTGTGCACTTACCGGGCCTTTGCCACCACCAAACAAGTGCTGGACCTGCTGCTTAACAGGTGAGGCTGCCCTGAGCCCCGAGACAGAGCTGGGGGTGGTTGGTGTCTGAGCCCCCTCAGCCAAGAGAGCCTCAGCATCTTCTGCTGCCATGCTTTGGAGGGCTCATGGGTTCTCCCAACTCCATCTGCATGAAGATTTTGGGGCAGGACAGGGAGGACACAACTTCCCAGAGAGCTGGAGCTCTTTCAGCTGGTACCCCACTGTGAGGTGGCCAGTGCTGGCTGCTTCCCTCTTCCTGTAACGTGGGGGCTTGTGGTAGAAGATGGGGGAGCAGGACACTGTAGGATGTTTCATCTTGGCCCCCTGGCAGAGCTGGGGGTGATGTGGAGGGAGAAGAGACAGTGCTGAGAGGCAGCTGAGTGCAGGGTGCTCACTGCCTCCTCTCTGCCCCACCAGATATGGCAAACTCCATGTGCAGGCGAACGGGGACCATGCCAGGCACGCCGTGGACGAGAGGACGGAGCTGAAGAAGTGAGTCTGACTGTGCTGTGGTGGGTGGTTCTGGTGATAGCTCTTTGGTTCTCCTGCAGAGGGATGTGTTTTCCCAGGGGTGTTCCCGGGGGTGCACACAGGTTTCTCCTGGGACCTGATTCTCACACGGGCTTGCCTGTATTTTCCCCCTCCCTGTAGCACCATCTCCTCCATCCTGGGGGCCTGGCTGGACCAGTACTCAGAGGACTTCCGCAAGCCCCCAGACTTCACCTGCCTCAAGCAGCTCATCTCCTACGTGCGCCACAACATCCCCGGCTCCGACCTGGAGCGCCGAGCCCGCATCCTGCTCGCCCAGTTCCAGCAGCAAGAGCAGAGCGAGTCCGAGGCAGAAGGTGGGGTCCTTTCCCCGCTTGTGGGGGTCGTTTGGGGCTGCAGGTGGAGGGAATGCTATGGTTGGTGTCAAGGGTCTCCAAAACCCCCGGTCTTGCCACATGGCTGTACACCCCTAAACCCTGCCTGTGTTTACATGGAGGTGCGTTGGGAAGCTAATCCAGCTGCACCAGAAGTGGGATTTCTAAGTGGATTAGCTCATCTGCCTTTAATCCCCTGTAGACACTTGCACCCAGGTTTAAAATTACTATCCTTTTATCTGAGCCTCGTTTCTGGAGGTGTGAAGCTAGATGGGAATTAAGAGCCCGGGAGGCGGGATGTGGTTGTCCGCAGGAGACTGGTGTGGGTCAGTGTGGACCCTGGCTCGTGGCAGCTCTGCAGTGCTCAGCTTCACCCTGTCTCTTGCAGCTGTGGACCATGGTAGCTGCACCTTCCAGCTAGTGGAGGAGAATGGAGTTGGGGACGGGAAGCCAGATTTTCTCTCCTTCTCCCCAGAGATGGTGGCAGAACAGTTCACACTGATGGATGCTGTGAGTATTCACTCCACAGCCAGGCCAGTGGTGCTCTGCCTGCCTGCTGCTCTGAGCACAGACCTGGCTCATCCCATCCATCTTTTCTCCTGGCCTCTTCCCTAAGAAGGGATGAACCCAAGGAACCCAAAGTGACCCATCTCCATCCCTTTATTCTTCCAGGAGCTGTTTAAGAAAGTGGTGCCTTACCACTGCCTGGGCTGCATCTGGTCCCAGCGAGACAAGAAGGGCAAAGAGCACCTGGCTCCCACCATCCGCGCCACTGTCTCGCAGTTCAACAGTGTGGCCAACTGTGTCATCGCCACGTGCCTCGGGGACCGGTCCCTGAAGCCACAGCAGAGGGCAAAAGTGGTGGAGCGATGGATCGAGGTGGCTCGGGTAGGACGGCTCACCTCCCACCTCTGCCCAGGCACGGAGCTTTTGCTCTGCCTGAATCTCAGCAGATCCTTCAGCTCTTTTTAACACCAAGTCCCGTCATCTCCTTGTCTGTCCCCAGGAGTGCCGCATCCTGAAGAACTTCTCCTCCCTCCGAGCCATCCTCTCAGCTCTGCAGTGCAACGCCGTCCACCGGCTGAAGAAGACCTGGGATGAGGTCCTGCGGTAAGCAGCTCCTGCTGGGCTCCTTTGGGTGGTGGGAGGTTCCAAAGGGAAGGTCATGCTGTGGCCCTTGAATGTGTAAATGGGATCATCTCAGCTCCAGCACTGGAGTGTGCCCAAAACCTGGGGACCAGTGGAAGGTGCCAGGGACCTTAGGAGGGAGAGAAAATAAAAGCGTCATCACCTTCACCTTCCTCCACGTGAAACACCCTGGCATAGCTCCCAAACAGCAAGGCCCAGCTGGAGCTGCACGCATAAGTGGGCTCATTTGGGTGGGCAGAAGGGAGCCCAAGGAGGAGATCCCACTGTGGCAATTGCTGACTTTCCCCCTTGTTTCCCCCACTGAGCAGGGAGAGCTTCCGCACATTCCATGAGCTCTCAGAGATCTTCTCCGATGAGAACAACCACTCGCTGAGCCGGGAGCTCCTCATTAAGGTAGGGGGAAGCAGCACCCATGTCACCCTGTCTCTGCCAGGGTGCTTAGGCTGATGCTGACAGAAGTTTCCACGGTGTTCCAGCCACAGGGATAAAGCCCTGGCAGAGTGCTGGAGTCACAGGCATAGGTGCAGGCAGGGTGTGCCAGGTCTGGGGAGCCGGCAGGGGGTTTGGACCGGGCTGGGCTTTCTGCTTCTCCACCCAAAGCTCATTGCCTGAAGCTGGCAGAGCAATTCAGCAAGCAGAGATAAGATCCAGGGCACCAGGTGACAACTTCTCCCCAGAGGCATCTGCATTTTTACAGCCCGGTGCAAAGTCCTCTTGCTTCCAGGTGGGGTGGTGGGATTGGTGACAGGCTGCAGTAAAAATGTCCACCTTCCTTGTGGAGCCCTTCCACAGATCTCAGTCCAGCTCTGATTTGGGGGCTGAGAGGACACAAAATGGAAAAGGGAACAAAACATCTTATTGGGGAGGCATTTACACAGAGCTGGAAATGAGAGCAGCAGCTCCTATTCACTAAGCCTCTCCTTGTAAGCCATAAAAAAGCTTTGATTTCCTCCTCTTCCCCTCTTTCCCTGGGTAAGCAAAGTTGTACCAATAAAAGTGTTAAAAAAGAATTTTGGCTAAGAGGTATTAGTGCAGTTTCCCACCTGTGCTGATCCCCACTGCTCCCTACCATCCAGGAGGGCACATCCAAATTTGCCACCTTGGAGATCAACCCAAAGAGGGCTCAGAAGCGGCAGCAGCAGCAGCGAGAGATGGTGAGTGTGGCAGGGCCCCCCTTTGCCATGGCTGTCCAGGCTGGTCCCAGCTCTGCTGACCCTGCTGTCCCTTCTGTCCCCGCAGGGCGTGATGCAGGGCACCATTCCCTACCTTGGCACCTTCCTCACGGACCTGGTGATGCTCGACACCGCCATGAAGGATTTCCTGGATGTATGTACCTCCTCCTCCCTATCCTCCCTTCCTTGCCTTCTTCCCAGAGCTTGGGCTGATAAAAGGAGAGCTGGTCCCCCGTGTGTCCTGTATCCGTCACTGCATCCTGTGTCCAACACTGCATCCTACATATCCTGTATCCCACACTGCATCCTGTATCCCACTGCACATCCACCTCTGTCAGCCCATGGGAACGGGCTGCTTTCTTGGCAGGGACACCCACGTTGTAGTGACAGTGACCTGGGGACAGGAGCAATATCTTTCTGCCTGCTCTATGCTGACCTTCATTTCCTTCTTTTTCAGGGTGGGCTGATCAACTTTGAGAAGCGAAGGAAGGTGAGAACTTTCCCCTGGCAGCTACACAGCAGTGGGGGAAGGAGGAGGCTGACCTGGTGCAAGCCCAGGCTGTGCCAGTCACGTTTGGGTTGATCCCTCTCATTTTTACTGTCATGTTCTTCATCCCTGACTCCATGTGTGGGGCTGGGCTGTTTGTGGAGGAGGCTGGGGCTGGCAGACAGGCGTGGTCTCATGGCTCCCCTTTGCTGCAGGAGTTTGAAGTCATCGCACAGATCAAGCTGCTTCAGTCAGCCTGCAACAACTACAGCTTCACACAGGAGGACCAGTTTGTGGAGTGGTTCCACAGCCTAGAGCGGCTCAGTGAGGCTGAAAGGTGAGTGAGTGGGTTCTGGGGCTGTTCTGGTTCTTTGGGAGGTCCCACCTCTCATTCCCTCTGGCTGCTGAGCAGCAGCTGCTCTGTGCCCTGCTCCCTGCTCTGCCTCCCTCGCCCTGCCCGCCTGGTGTTCGTGGCAGTGCAGGGAGCTCAAACCCTTCTCTCTCCCCTCCCAGCTACGGGCTGTCGTGTGAGATCGAGCCGCTGTCAGAGTCAGCCAGCAACACACTGAAGGCAAAGAAAAACACGGGCATCATCAAGCGCTGGAGCGAGTGAGTGTGCTGTCCCCGGGGGGAGGCATCTCTGGCTGGGGTGGGGGTGGTCCTGCCAGCCAAGTGCACCCTCACCCTGCTCCCTCCTCACCTGCCCTGCGTATCTCCTGGCAGCCGGCAGCCCCCGAGCACCGAGCCCTGCGCCAGCGGCAGCTCCCACTCAAAATCCTTCGACCAGCTCAAGTGTGGGCAGTACCTGTGCAGCGGGGACGCCACGGACTCGGTGAGCGTCACCTCCGCCGGCTCCAGCAGCTCCGACGTGGAGGAGATCAACATCAGCTTCATCCCCGAGTCCCCCGACTGCCAGGAGAAGAAGGTGCGTGGCAGCTCTTGGGGTCCAGGCCTCCTGAGGCAGGGGCTGCCCCACCTCTGCCCTGGCAGTGGGGCTGGGGGGAGCAGCTGGGGGGCCCAGGGGCTGTTTCTGACCTGCCGGGGTTAGGGAGGCCCCTGCCCTTCGCTGCTCCGGCAGCTGGCAAGGCTCTCGTGCCTCAGGTGGCTGTAGTTGTGTCGGTCCCCCGTTGTCACAGGTCAGTGAGATCCCTCTGGCCTCCCTCCCCCAGCGCTGGTACGCCCCGTCTGTGGCCGATGGAGAAGCTAAACCCACTGTGTCCTCCGCATCCCCTCTCCTCCCTGCCCTCCAGTTCTGGGAATCCACCTCCCTCTCCTCCCTGGACACGTCAGGCATCGGCTCAGGCTCCAGCAGTGCCTCCTCCTCCTCCGTCTCCTCCACGCCGGTGACGGCCTCCCGCACACACAAGCGCTCGGTCTCCGGCATCTCCAGCTACTCCTCACTCTCGCTGCCCCTCTACAACCAGCAGGTCGACGACTGTTGTATCATCCGTGTCAGCCTGGCTGTGGACAACGGCAATATGTACAAGAGCATCCTGGTTAGTACAGGGCCCACGGTGACACCAGGAAAGGGGTGGCTTGTCCTGCTTGGATGGAGGCATGGCTTGTTTTGGGAGGAGACACTGGTGGGAGGCTCTTGCAGTGTTCTGCACCCTGTGACTAATAAAGCTCTGGGCTCACAGGTGACGAGCCAGGACAAGACCCCCGTGGTTATTCGCAAGGCCATGGCCAAACACAACTTGGACGGGGACCGGCCTGAAGACTATGAGCTCGTTCAGATCATCTCAGAGGAGAGAGGTGCGTGCTGGGGTTTGGGGGCTTTCCTGGGGCCAGGCAGCCCAGCAGCTTGGGCAACACCAGGTCAGAGCTGGGCTGGGAAATGCCAGTGAGAGGGGTACCAGGGGGACCACTCCTTTCAGGGAAAGGGTGCCCGACTGACCCCCATCCTTGGTCACTTTCAGAGCTGAAGATCCCCGACAACGCCAACGTCTTCTACGCCATGAACTCTGCCGCCAACTACGACTTCGTGCTCAAGAAGCGGGGCTTCTCCAAGGGGGTGAAGATCAAGCATGGCTCCAGCTCCACCCTGCCCAGGATGAAGCAGAAAGGCCTGAAGATCGCCAAAGGCATCTTCTAGCCTCAGCCCCACTGCCACCCATCACCGACGGGGCCTTGGGGGCAGGCTGCTCCGGGCCAGGCTGCGGCCGGTCCTTGTGCCGCCCTGCACGGCGAGAGGAGCCACCCTCGCCCAGGGGGACGGCCGTGCCTCCCCTCCCGCACTGAGCCGGGCTGTTGGACAACCGTGTCGGCCTCTGCCTCTCCCTGCACAAGCCCCCATTCCAATCAGGTCTTTTTTTTTCTACACAGGAAGGCAGCAGCGAGGGGGGATATCTCTAGGGTTTTTTTCTGTTTTGTTTTTTAACCTTCCACGGTGCGACACTCGTCCAGCCGCCGGCCAGCCCAGAGCTGGAGCCCGCCTCTGCCGTAGGTGCCTTGTGTCCGAGCGAGCCGGGGAGCGGCGACTCGCAGAGGGGCTGTTTGACAGGAGCAGAGCACGCACCACCACCCCTGGGGCTGCGAAGCCTCCCAGCACGGTGCAGCACTCTCCTGGTGGTTACCTCCACGTCTTTCCTCCCTCTGATAACTGGCATCGCCACCACCACAACGTCTCTGCCTGCCCTTCCCTTGGGAGAAGCCACGGATGCCCCGGGCTGGAAAGATACAGCTCTGCACCAGAGCCCTGTGGAGGAGGGCTGTGTCTCTGCCGTGAGGGAGTGGACGCCTTGTGCTCTCCACAGCTGGAAGCCTGCGTGGTCTCGCTCCTCTCCCCATCCAGTGCTTCCTGCAGCTGGACTTGGGATGGCCCGTGTTCAAACTTGCACCAAAGATCAAATGCCAGTGTCTCTTCTGCCGTCGGGGGGAAGCTTCGGGCCATGCCCCCAGCGCTGCCAGCCTAACGAGGGGGAGGAGAGCAAAGTTCTGTCTGAACTTGTGTAAATAAGAGATTTTGGGTCTGCGGGGGCAAGCGAGGAGCTGGAGAGTTCAGCATGCTCCAGGCGCCCCGGCTGCCACTGCCTGACCCTCAGAAAGTGCCACTCACCTTGGGCTTTAACCGGACTTTTTCAAACACTGACCATGGGAGAAGCAGCAATGAGACTTTTTTTTGTACAAAACAAAAAGGTTTACTGATTTTTCTTTTTTCAATATTTATTGGTTGTAAATAGAAGAGGCAAACTTGTACATTTTACTAATCCAGCCTCCCCCTGCCCTGCAGCCCAGTCCCTCCCCTGTCCCCACCCTGGTATTTAAGGCTGCTGGGAGGGATGCTGGAAGTAGCGTTGCTCTGCTGTGCTCATGCAGTGCAGACCCTGCCAGTCCTCCCTTCCCAAATTTCTACTGCTAGTGGCTCGAGCAGGGGCAGAGTTGCTTGTTTTAATCATTGTAGGAAACACTAACCAAAGGGGGACCTTTTGTTGCTCCTGGCTCCCTCTCTGTTTTTTAAGTGCTTCATTCCAGCAGATATTTTCTCTTTTCCTGCCCATCGGAGCTGCCAGGTGGTTGCGGTGCCTTCCTCGGCTCCAGGAGAAGGACCACGCTCCAGGGGCCAGGGCTGGTGGCAGGAGCTGGGCTGCAGGTCCCTGGCACCAGGTGGGGAAGAGGCTGCTTGGGTGTGAGAGTGGCTGGCACTGAGCTTCCCCACCCTGTGTCCCCACTGCCCATTGCTGCACATGATGGGAGCTCCTGGGCTCCCTGACGCAGGGGCAGCCTCCTGCCTACCACCCTGCCTGAAGCCCAGCCCCTTCCCTTGGGCACCAAATTCCCTCTGCTCTGTTCCTGCCAGCTCCTGCCCACCCTGGGACTGTCCCCCTCCTCTCCCACCGGTGTCCCCAGCAGCCCAGTGTCACTGGAGGGACTGGCTGTACCATATGTATTTTGTACCACTTCAATGAAGGACACACTGCCTGGTGTGACTTGTACACAGCAATGTAATTATAGTCTTTGCAATAAAATACTGATGCTCAAATGTCTCCACTCCAAGGAAGGGGTTGTCCTGGCCTCCTTCCCCAAAATGCCAGCGCCTTCTTGGAGAAAGAGGGGTGGACCTGACTGGGGGAGGGAGGCAGTTCATACCTTACATTCACTCTGCTGGCTGTATTTCCAAGATGGGCAGCAATGCTCAGTGCCGAAGGCAGGGTACAGTATTTTCGTTCCCTTTGGACAAGCAAAAGCCTTAGGGACTCCAGTCACACTGCAGTGCTTCTCCCAACATCTCCTCAGGCACCTTTTCTATCTTCCACATTTCAGCCTGGACAGAGTGCGCTTCCCACACATGGAGAGATTTGGGAATGCAGCTTCTCCTGTATTCTGGTGCATTACCAGCTGGTTTGGATTCTGGGCTTGCTCTGGGGAGTTTGTTGAGCTTGCTGGAGGGTTTCTTAACCAGCAGTTATGAAAATGTAGGCAATGACTCCCAAGCATCCACAAGGACGGCCGCCAGCAGTCAGTGCAGAGTGGCATCACTGTAGTACAAGCTCTGCTTTCCCAGATGGTGGGCAGGGATGCTGAACCCTCCGCTCTCAAGGAGCAAGAGACAGTTCTGTCCACAGCAGCCAGACTGCTCACCCAGCTCATACATAGTCCAGTATTTCTGTCTCCATTTCATTTTCACTCCCATCAGAAGGCTTGAAGTCTTCCTCCTCCTCCTCTTCATCATCCTCATCCTCTCCAGACTCGTATGCCAGCTGCTCTTTGCAGTCTTCACTGCTTGTTGTATTTGAGAAAAGAGCTTAATTGGGAAGAAAGAAAGACACTGTGATGTCTCTCTCAGTGAAACCTGGGGGCATTTGCAGTACAGTTCACACATGTGAGAGGAAGGCAGAAGCCACAGGGGCACAGCTAATGTTGCACATCTTAATAGAATTTGATCAAGCCCAAAGCAATCATTTTCATACTCCAGGAAAGCAAGCAGAACAGCAGCAGAGCTGCAGTGCTGTACCTCCTCTCCGAGCTCATTCTGACCTGATTCACTGGGATATTACTGCTTTGGCCCAGCATAATGCACAATTTCCTCACTTGTTGTTCTATCAGTAATGTCAATAAAAAGTAAAATGCCGGCAACAGATGCATCAGTAAGAATAAGATTTTGATTATCACTGTGCAAAGATATTTAAAACCTGAAGGCCTGGTAGTGGAAGATGAAATAGAAAACCTTTACTACTCCCAGTCATTCCTAATGCCAACCCACACTGACACTGCAGCACAACAGCCTCAGCTACAACACAACACGTGCAGCACAAAGGAGGAGCCAGAGACAGGAATGCCTCTGTCCCAGTGCTGACTGCACCATCCTCCCCTCAGCCCACCACATCTCCACACCCTCAGCAAGGCAGTAAAACAGGGTGATGTTCAAAGCATCCTTACCAGGCCTTGTGGATCTGATGATCTGCTTTATCATCGCGGACATGCGGTCTCGCAGGTCATCGCTGGTCTTGGGAAGGCACCACCCATCCCGCTCCGTGCATTCCGACTCGGAGCCGTCATTCCGACGGATGATCTTCTGCAGGCTGAGGAGCAGCAAAAGGGAAAGAAATGTTAGTCTTTCCTAAGCACTCAGTGTGGGCTTCAAATGAGACAGACTATGGCTTACTTCCACTTCACTGAGCTGGAACAGCATAGTTGGTTATTCAGGTAATTGTCACATGGGAAAGGAAGTTCATGCGGGAAAGTCTCTATTTTTATTCAGAAGCTAAAAACCTCTGATGTTCCTGGTCAGTGGGAAAGGGGGGAATGGACAGGGTACGAACAATAGGCTTTGAAATCTGTCTAACAGAAGACTCAGCTGCCAGTGTGCAATACCTTTCCACATTCAAGTCACAGAGCTGGTAGAACATCTGCCGATAAGGGGGTAAGGCTCCTTCTCGGAAAATGTAGATGGATTCCTAAGAGGAGGAAAGAAGGAAAGGATTCATGGGCATTTTATGGTGTAACAGGACAGCTCTGGCATAACTGAAAATTACTCCTGATGTGCTGATTCAAAAACAAGGCACTTCCAACACTAATCAGTTCTGAGGTTTAACTCTGCATGTGGCAAAAGATAAAGCTGAATGAGGAACGCCCTAAAATTTCCCTGCAGCCAGAGACACAACAGCACTGCTGTGCAGAGAACACCATGCGGGTCTTCAAACTGCAGCTCTGTCTGCAGCCTGTCATTGCATAACAGTGCATGGTGGGTTTCATTCTACCAAAAATGGAAGAATGAGATTCATTGATTTATTCCTCCCTGCTGGATTTTGCAGCATGACCTGATAAAGACATGGTGATTTTTTGCATTTCACTGCCCATAAAGTTCCAATTTTATCAATTGAAGCACAATGCTCATCACATCTAAGATTAGGGCTGAGAACACCAATCCCACCCTGCAGCATGTAAGAAATATACTCAGTGCACAGCAGGTGAAGTCCTGGAGTGTCATGTACAAACAGCAGCTTCCCAGGTAAACCTGGGAATGAGGACATCAGCTGGCTCCCAGCTGTCCCACTGACAACTGATAAACCAGGAAACACACTGAGCTATCTCAAGACTGGTAAAAAGAGTCATGCTTACCTTCAGTTTATACCTGCTGGAGGGGGGCTTTTTTGCCCCAGATGCACCAGCTGTGCCCAGGCCCTGTTTGAGGTCATGGACACTGACTGTGTGGC
This sequence comes from Sclerurus mexicanus, assembly GCA_013396755.1. Taxonomy (NCBI): domain Eukaryota; kingdom Metazoa; phylum Chordata; class Aves; order Passeriformes; family Furnariidae; genus Sclerurus; species Sclerurus mexicanus. The sequence goes on along the minus strand of VWZF01003468.1, from coordinate 15,234 downwards.
TCACTGAAAGGAAAAACAAAGACACTCCTAATTAGGGACCTCTTTCACCTAGTACTGTCAGTTCTCTCTGTTGATTCAACAAAACCAGACCAACCCAGCAACTGTGGCTGCATGTGCTTTTTGTTCATTCTTCAGAGATGTCACTGGACAGTCACAGCAAAGGTGGTGAGTTCAGCAGTTTTTTCCACAGCATATTTGTTCATCATTTTAATTTCTACTCTCCCTTGAAAACTTCCCCCTTCTCTGCAGCATCACTGAACTGAAGTGAGTGCTGAATTCCCAATGTTGCTTGCAGAATTCCCTCCTGCCTAACAGATACTTTGGCTCAGCCAGACATGCTTCCAAGACACCCACACCACTTCCCAGCAGGAGATTCTTTGACTGGCTTAACAGCAGCACTGTATTATAAGCAGAAAACAAGCTCTAGTTTTGGCTCAGCTAGAACAGAGGAACACACTTCCCCACCTGTGACCAGGATGGGGTAAACACAGACCCAGAAGAGCCAGGTAGCCCTTCAGCTGGCCCAGCATACCTTGTTTCTTGACAGTGATGGGCAGGCTGTAGTTGTATGTGCTGCGTTTTGCTTTCACAGGCATGTCATTAGGGGCATAACCTAGAGGTGAAAAAGAAAACCAATAATGAGCTGAGAGCAAGCATCCTGCAGAATACCCCTAGCTCAGTAACACAAGGGCTGGACTGGTGTGGGAAAGGCAGACTGATCTTTGGGATGTGCTGACTTTAGCAAGGTGGGGAGATCAACAAAACGCTTTAACTCAGAAAAGTGATCTGACGTCAGTGAGTGGAAGCCAGGTCTGTCAGGGATTTATCTGATGTCAGAAACATCTCCTCACCTTGTCCTCTGCAAAATCAGAGCAGGGGAACCCCATGTCCAAGGTCTGAGACCCAGCATCCTGCACAGGATGCTGAGGTCTTTGAGGAAAAACCAGTATGGAATCACCAGAATTCCTGCTCAGTTCCTCCCTGAGCAAAGGGGAGGATGGTCTGCTACAACCACTTGGGCATGGGACACATGGAAGAGGAAGGTCAGAGTTTGGAATGTGCCAAATGAGGCAAGACATATTGCATACTACGAAATAAAGTACTAAAGGAGTTTAGAAAGAACTACAGTAAGCAGGGAGCTCAAAAGGTAACATCTTCATCAGAGCAGAAATATGGCAAAAGAGTTTGAAAAACACATAAGAGAAGTACTACCAGGATTAACCAGAAAGCAGAGAGAGCAGCTCAGTGTGTTGGGCCCTTTTACCATATTTCATTCCACAGCGAATTCGGAAGTCCAGTACTTGATAAATCTTTGCTTCAGGGTGTTTTCTGGGGTCATACCCAAACCTAACCCATAAGCTTCTCCAAGGACCTGTCAACTGAGTAAACACACATGGGGGAAAATGGTTACAAAAAAGCAGCACAGTGTTGCACTCCTTTAGTGCAGGCTGGCAAAGGTTCTTGGAAAGTTCTAGCATTTCCCCTCACTGCCTAAAGATTATTTCTTTTACCAGCTCTTTCCTCACTTGCCATGCCAGTATTTGAGCCCACTGGAAAATGGGCAATCAGTGTATCAAAACACAAATATTTGCGTGCTTTTACAACTAATCTGCAAGGCCACAGTCAGGTGTTTGTATGGAAAAATTCTGCTACCATTTCCAGGTGGACAATCACTTAATGTGTCTGACTGACCTGCAAAGCTGATTAGAACCAGAGAAGCAAGCAGATACTGAATCCTCCTTGGCTTTAACTTCTGTTCCAAAGCAAGGCACTTCTTCTCTCTGTCTCTTTACGTAACATTAAGCTCAGGTACTTAGTGGAAGGACCTCAGAGGTGGTAAAGGACCAGGAACACCCAGCTGATGCTCCTTTACTCACCATGTAATAGGCCAAATATGGCAACAGCAGTTTCAGCTTGTCTGGGTGGACGCTGATGTTGGCTTTGACTGCATTTCGAGACCAGACAGGACGGACTTCAAAGAGCTAAAATAACACAGAAACAACCACAAAACAGTGGGAAGGGGGTCACCAGTGCCAGATCAGCTTTACAAGGGGACTTAGTTCAGTGTCAGGGCCTTTAGCCTGGAACAGTAATGTACGAAATCGCGGCATAAAAAGGAACCTAAATGAGTTGGCTACAGATTCAAATCTTGATTTGCAGAACTAAACTGAACAGTCTCAGCATCTACTGAAACTTGCTCTATCAGACCCTTACAATCACCAAGAATTTCTGGGGAATTCAGAGAAAATGTAGTTTTTCTTCCACAGCTTGCTGCAAGACAGTGCTCAGATCAGAAGTAAGGCACGCACCTTTCTCAGCTCCTCCTCCACCTTTTTATCCACAGGATTGGTGCACACTTTCTTCCAGGTCTGTACAGCAGCATCCAGTGGTTTAGCTGGGATTTCCTCATCATCAAAGTTCACAAAGATGGCATTGTGTGGGCGACGGGCCCTGCTGAGGCCGATCAGGTTCTCACCAGACACCTGGGGATTGTTGTATCCCTCCCTAAGGAACAGGGAAAGGCAAGAAGGGACTCAGCCAAGTGAGCAATGGGTTGGATTAACTTTGGCCCAGCCTCCCTTATCACATACTGGTAACATAAAAGACTCTCATGGCACCACTGAGGAAAGAAAGTTTAAATTTAAAACCACCTTCCAAGCTGCATCCAGTTGCACACTGACAGAGCTGTTCTGCCCTGGCTGGCACAAAAACCTCAGGCATTTGGTACTGATCTGTATGAAATGTGTTTGAGCACTAAAGGCTTCGCCCTCTGCATTTGCTCTCCTGGAGCTGCTGCAGCTACTCAGTGGTAAAGGGGCAAAGCAGGAGGGAAATGCAGGTACCAATTCAAAGTAGAAATGTCTTTTCCTTTAAAAGGTGTCGCTGAAGGCCAACAGTGAGAAAATTAAATATGGTTCTTGTAGAAGATCTCACAGGTTTTTTTCCTGGAAAAACTAACCAGTGCCAGGTGGCCACAGGAACACATAGCAGTGACTCCTGCAAACCCTGGAAGCAAGCAGGAAGGTGCCTCCCTGCATCCCAGGCTGTGTGATGTGCTGGGGGAGGCAGTCATCTTTACCACATCCCCTCACCTGGCAAATCCTTAAGTGGACTTTTGCTGAGGTTGCCACTGCCAGGCAGTTTCTGGGTTGGTTTTTTTTTGCCCCTGTTGTGCCAAATCAAGAGGGATATAACAAAACAAGGCATCAGCTTAAACAGGTGAAATACGTGAATGATGCATCAAGAGAAAAGGCACTCACCTGTGCTGTATATCTGGGCGATAAAAATAGTCAATGGGAGTGTCCAGACGTGAGAAAATTGGTGGTGGGATGTAAAGAGGTAATTCCCTATTGAAAAATTCTTCCTTCTCCGGTTTGAGCATCAGAACTTTGTCATACATGGAGGTTTGTTTGCCATCAGGACCAGAGTGCATTGCCAGGTACTGGAAATCAGACATTCCTGGGAGAAATAGAAGTTAAAACACTGTGAAGCTCATTGTGAATCTAACAGTATTTCTCACACTCAACTTTCAGGAGCAGGAGTCTGATAAGTTTATACAAAGGTTTACACAGCAAGGACACTTGATTTTCCTTCCAGTTCTGAACTGTCTAAAAGGAAAACACTTCCCCTTCCCATCACACACACTCATCTCTAAGCCACACGGACACAAGGATTACCTTGGAATTTGTAAACAGTGGTGACAATCCCAAGGATCTCCATTTCAAAGTGGACTTCTGGCTGGGTTTGTCCCTCGGTGTCCAGCTGCTTCTTCCTCCTGCTCCTCCTGGTGACCCTGAGCAGCATGGTGGAGGTGGGGAAGCGGTTGGCACACACGGGGTGGCAGTAGGGGTCCTCGGGGCGGAAATACAGCTCCAGCCTCTTGGCAGGGTCGGCGTAGATCTGGCAGCAAGGACAGGCACAGCCCCCTGAGCATCCCACCCGCACAGCCCCCAGCCCCACACACTGCCCTCAGGGCACCCAGGGGGGATCCGGCCCTGCCCCACCAACACCTGCGGCACATCAGGGAGATATGCATCCTGGATAGCAGGACAAAACAAATAAATGAAAAAGAAAATTCCCTGGATATTATTTAGAAATTCTTCCCTGTGAGGGTGGGCAGGCCCTGGCACAGGCTGGGCAGAGCAGCTGTGGCTGCCCCATCCCTGGAAGTGCCCAAAGGCTGGACAGGGCTTGGAGCACCCTGGGCTAGTGGAAGGTATTCCTGTTCATAGCAGAGATGAACGAGATGAGATTTCAGGTCCCTTCCAACCCAAACCAGCCTGGCCTTTTATGATCCTGCCCGACACCTCCCGAACCCTCGCTCGGGGGCAGCAGGGGCGCGGCACCACCCCCAAACCACGCGTGGGCCCTGCTGGCTCCCAACAGCTCGC
>VWZF01003468.1:0-10402 GCA_013396755.1 Sclerurus mexicanus | reverse complement strand
TCCGCCATCGCCGGCGCCACCGCACCGGGTTCCGCCGCTAAAAGGTTCCGCCGCTAAAAGGTTCCCCCGCTTAAAGGTTCCCCCGCTAAAAGGTTCCCCCGCTAAAAGGTTCCCCCGCTAAAAGGTTCCCCCGCTAAAAGGTTCCGGGTGGCCGCGGCCTCTGCCCAGCCTTGTGGCCGCCACCCACACCGGGGTGTTTTCCTCACCCCGGTTCCAAGGGGATGAAGGGAAGCGGCCCCGAGGTGAGAGACTCGGGGGATGCCGCAGTGGCCTTGAGGGGGCTGCTGGAGAGGCTGTTTTGGGGCCATTGTGGGGGTTTGGGTTGGTTCGGCACCAAACCCAGCTGCTGGCCACGCAGACTGCCCCTTCCCGAGAGAGAGGGGAGAGAGGTACCCAAAGAAAACTGTACTAAAAGTGTATATATATATTCACATATATTACAGCTATATACCATCAAACGCTATGAATATACAGAACAAGAATCCCAAACAGCTCCAAAAGGGGAAAGGGGGGAAAGGGAAAAGGGACAAAAATGGGTAAAAACAAAACAGGTACACACACACTCGCGGACTCGGGGAAAAGCTCAGTAAGTAACTAACACAACAAATTCTCACCAAACTCCCCTCAGGAGAAGCAGTTTCTCCACCTCTGTGCGGCTGGGACAGACAGGCCTCAGCTCATACAGGTAAGAGCTAAACCAACACAGAGACCTGATGTCCTCCAAACACCCGAAAGGAAGAGAGAGCCAGGGAGGAATCTCCCTCCTTGCCTTACACAACCCTGATTACGTGAAGGAATGGTGTGGAACGCTTCCTTAGTTCTGACCCTGGTACCAGGGAAGGCCTAGACCAAAACCAAGAAAACTAAACCACCAAAGCCATGGGTTTTGAAGCCACGGGAGGAATCTGGTGTAAATCCCCCTTAAAATAAAGTTTGGCCCCCTAAGAACCCCCAGCCATGGCCCTGCCGGGGTTTGACGTGGCACGAGAGGGGTGTGAGGGGGAACTGAGGGTTTAATTTGCCCCAAGAGCAGCTTGAGCAGGACTTGGCCATGTCACAGCTCAGGGCACACCCCCCCTGCCCTCAGGAGTCCCTGCCCGCCTCACCTCAACACCAGTGACAACATCCCCTCATGGCAAACACAAGGACAACCAGAGTCACTCAGTTACAAGCAAGCTTTTAATGAACTATCTTTAATAGGTGTTTTTTATTTCAGTTCAGAACATCAGCTCCGACTGGGAGATGTTGGCAACCTGCGGCAGGCTGAGATAGACCGAGTTCCAGAAAGTCACAAACCGGGATCTCAGGTCCTGCTTCACGGAATTCTTGTTCATCTTGTTGTTGATATCCAGGTAGAATTTGCCCTTATTGCTGTAGGCTGGCCAGGAAACGGGCACATCCGAATTCCCCTTGTTGGGATCACTGGGGAAAAAGGAGACACACAAGTTCAGTTTTGGCGGGGCAGCTCGGGGACACAGCAAATTTGAGGCATTTGGAAGGAACCCATCTGCTCAAGTGAAGCTTTAAGTGAGAGCAATGAGAGAGTCTGATACTGGGACAAGAAAGAGGAATTCTGCCTCTTGTGAGCAACTTGCCAACCTGCAGTCTCCTCCCTCAGTCCCCACTGGCATCATCCCTGGCTCCACGCAGGGACTTCAGTTCTGCCTGAACACCAGGATTCAGGAATGAACCTCATCTTTAAGTGTAAGCAAAGTTCACAAGTCACGACAGTGTTCATCCTGTCCCCAGGTGTGCTATGGATGAGGAGCACGCAGAAGAAATGCCACCATTGGGAGACAGAGATCCCAGTTCAGACCACAAATACCGACAGAGAACAGCCTGCCTTGGGAATGATCCTGGCAAGTCACAGGGCAGCAAGTCCCAAATGTGGCAGAGGAATCACTCACCCCGTCCTGGCAAAGTTGGTCCAGTAAGCAATCATGGCCTTTGAGACAGTCCTGTGCTTGGGCAGGTAGCCCAACGGGGTGGCAAAGGGCTTGCCAAAGACGTATTGCAGGTCATCAGCGTGGTCTGCCCCAACCCAGCTCGGGTAGACGGGCATGCGGGATGGCTGGGAGAACACGTAGCTGTATGTCTTGCCACTCCTGGGGAAGGAAAACAGACTGGCTGAGCAAGGGGAGAGCAGAGGAAGGGCTTCAGATTCATAACCACACTCCAAATACCATCAGGGCCAGAGATTCAGTCTTGAGAGATGCTCACATGCATCACCTCACAAGAAAGAGGTGGTCTCAGGAGAAAACATTCTGAGGTCATTTCACATTCTCACCCTAATCCCCCTATCCTCCACCTGCAATGTCTCTAGGGCTGAGCTTCTCACCGGGCATTCTCCAGATGCAGATTCAGTGCCAACTGTGTGGGAATCAGGAAGATGTAGTCAGTGATCAGGTCCACCACTGTCTTCTTCATATCCTCCTGCTTCGGACTGTCACCCCAGCTCTGCGTGTAAATGTTGTACGTGGCGTTGGCTCCAGCCTCACCCCTGTCCACGGTAAGTCCTTTGATCAAATTGTAGACCTGTTCCCTGAAAAGACAAATGGTATCAACTAATTATTGCCCAGCAGTTCCAAGTGGCGCACGACTCTTGCCCGATCCTTTCTCTTGAAGGCTCTGCACTCAGCAACACAAGCCCTGGGCACTCAGGCTTGGAGTGACATCCTCTGTTGAAAGTCATGCCCTGTCCATCCAGTCTAAGTGCTCAGAGTTTGGGAGCTGCAGTAAAGAGAAGATTCCTCCTGTTGAGGGTTTGAAGATGCTGTCTCACTCACGCAGTGATTTTCTTGAGTGGGCGGTTGATGGCGGGTAAATCCACGCCGGCAAAGATGTGCCCATCCATGTTATTGACCCCAGCCAGGTAGTCAATGTCGGCAGTATTGGCAAAGAGCTTCTCTGGCGTGTCTGGGAGGAAGTCTCCATCGACCACAGGGCTGAGGGCCAGGGTGTGCACCAGGGGAGCTGCAGCAGGAGACAAAGTCAGGGTCTTTTAGGAGGTGAGAGGAGACAGATGTGTGGTCTGGACTATCCCATGACTCAAAGAGCTGTGGAAAGAACAGGCTGTGATGAATGACAGCTTGAACAGTGATGTCAGCATGTCACCCAAAAGCAGGATAAACCTTATGCCTGTGGGTGAAGGAGTTGAGAAAGAGATCTGCCAGCCATGTAACCAGGTGCTAACATCCAAAATTCCCCTTCTCCACCAAGTCCCATCCCAAAAAGCCCAGACAAATGTAGGGAAGAGATGAACTTCTTATCCCATCAGGCCACACACTCTGATTGCCAGAACTGCCAACTCCTGCCAGTGCAGCTGCACAGGCTTGGCTAGTCTGTGTCCTGAGCAAGGCTAAACGTTGTGGCTAGTGACCAGGAGCATAAAGAGAGCAAGAGGAGGACTCTTTTTGGGAAAGGAATCCCCACAGGCAGCAAAAGCAGCAGCGTTCCCTGCTGGTGTGAGTCCCGCACTCCACCCAGCGACCCAGATGGAAATAGCAGGGATGCGGTCCGTTGCATTTCGTTTGTAAGCTGTGTGCTGGAGTTGCTCTTGCTGCTTCCATAGAACTGGAAGCCCAAACCGCTTCCCTGGAGTCAAGGCATGGCCCTTGGATAATCCCCGTGCCACTGTTGCCATTGCCTGATGGGCTGCGTTCATCCAGCACAATGTGCACCTGCCTATGGAAGGGTGACTGCAAGATCTGTCATGATTGTCCCCTTTCTGAAGGACACAGGCACTGCTTCAGCACTCCTGGCAATTGCCCCAGTGACCTGCCAGAGGTCTGGGGAGCCCTGAGTGAATGAGGAATCTCCACTCAGGCCAGAGGACTTACAGGGCAGGTTGGTCAGCTGCAGGTGGTAGGCCAGCGTCAGTTCTTTGGGATCAGTGTCACGCAGGCAGCTGGCCAAGATGGTGGTGTTGTCTGTGGGGCAGCCCACCTTTTCTCCAAGCTGCAGGAGGAGAGAGAAACTTCATAGCATTACCTCACAAAGCCAGGGGTTGCAGAGGAAGAGCTGTGGTTGTGCATCACGTTTCCAAAGCCCTGCTGCACATGGGTCCTGCCAAACCCCTTACTAGTTATACTCTCCTCTAGGGAATCACTTCTTAGGTGTTTATAACCCATCAGACAAGATTTCCACATTACCTTTTTAGCCCAGAGGAGAGGGTCCCTCTGGATGGCCCAGCTGCACACCCCGACACCGCTCTGGCTGATGGCTCTCTTGAACAGGCCCTTGTTCTTCGGGGACAACGTCTGGGGTACAAAATGGAAACAAGAGGGTTTCAGGTCAAATTCATGAAGAGACCACTGTGTGCCAGACCCCATAGAGACAACTCACCTGCAGGGAGACACTGGCGGCACCGGCCGATTCCCCAAAGATGGTGATGTTTTCTGGGTCACCCCCAAAGGCCTTGATGTTCCTCTTCACCCAGGCAATAGCCATGTGCTGGTCCTTCAGCCCGTAGTTCCCTGAGTGGCACAGAGCACCCACCACTGAGCAAGGGCACAGCAAAGCTGAGCCGGGACACGGTCCCCCAGAGGCACAGAGGGAGCAGCTCTGGTACCTGGCAGGTTTTCATCTCCTGTGCTCAGGAAGCCCAGGGGCCCCAGGCGATAGTTGAGGGTCACCACGATGACGTTGCCCCGCACGGCGATCTCCTCCCCATCGTACAGGTAGTTATCCAGGAAGTTGGCTCCCTGGCTCCCTCCCACCAGGAAGGCACCACCGTAGATATAGACCATCACGGGCAGGTTGGTGGAGACTGGGAGGTGAGGAAGAGGAGCACAGTGAGCCACAGCAGAGCCAGGAGGTGCTGCCCGTCCATCCCCTCACCCACTCCCTGACATGCTCCACCTGGGCAGGAACAGACCTAACCTGTGGCCAAGAAAGTCCTTGCTCTGCACAAGAGGCTGCACCTCCCAACAGGCTGCAGCTGAGGGACATTGCCTGACATGGTTCCCACCTTTCCCTGCTGCTCAGCACTTGCCCACTATGGGAATGTAACTGCTGAGATGCTTCAGAAGAACCTTGTCCCTGCCAAGCACCTACCCTGTCTCCTCCCCTGAGGGATCCAGATGTTGAGGTAGAGACAGTCCTCTTTCCCACGGACATCAGTCTGTGTGAGTGTCATCTGCATGCAGCGATTCTTGAATTCTTTTGCCTTCAGTGTTCCTGAGAGGAGAGAGGGAAGACAGCATGTCCTAGTTAGGGTCATCAATCCCATCCTCCATTTGCACGTTGTATGTCCTTCCATCCTCTCCTCTCTGAGTCCAGTGCAGAGGCAGCAAAGCCTCCCCATCCACTGTGACCAGTCTGAGGGGGTGACAAAGTGGGAGCCTTTCCCATGTGAATTAGCTCTGGAGAGCCAAGGCATGGGCAGGGCGGGTGCAGGTACCATGCTTTAATTTTGTTTCTTCCTGGGTTTACTTGAGTTGCCTGGGAACAGTTAAACACAGACTCTTAGACTGACCAGGACACAATGAGTTGCTTTTTGGCTCTGCTTAGTAGATGAAAGCAGGAAACAATGTCTTCGGCTTGTCACAAACAGACTAAGAGAAGCAAAAATAAAACCCCACACCAAAGGCAGTCAAAGGTTGTATCTTACCATCCCAGCCAGGATGAGGTTGGGGGTCTTCCAGCCTATTTGGAGGTGCAGCAAAGGGAATCCCTCTGAAGATGTCGACGTAGCTCCCAAAGAGTCCCAGTTTCTTACTCTCACCTTCCACAAAACCACCCTCGGTGTACACCACACCCAGCTACAGGTGGCACCATGGAGAAGAGAAAAATCCATTGCTCAGTTCTTCATGCCTCTGCCTTCCCATGTCACCAGCACCCACACCCTGCCCCGGCCAGTCCCCCACGTGGACCCACTCAGAGCCCACCCTCCCCATCCGTGCCCTTGGGCCCCTGTGGAAAGCCCACAGGTGGGTGCCACTGGAGCTGTGCCCATGCAGGTGTCCTGCAGGTGTCCTTTGGAGCAGACAGGCAGCAGCAATTGCCCCACATTCCCAGTGACAAACGGCAGAAGGAGGAGACCTTCAGCCCCAGGCTGTAGACCTGGCCAGACCTGACGCCGAACTGTGCAGCAACTCTTGGCAAAATGCGGCTGAGAGCCTTTGCCATGCCGAGGGCAGGAAATCAGCGTGCCCCAGCCGTCAGGCCTGCAGGCCCTCTGTCAGGGACCGCACCCCACCTGTGGCAGGGGTTTGCTCCCTCAGGCAGGAACAGGCAAAACCTCTTGCCAAGCCCTGAGAAGTGCCTTTGTACTTACAGTCGCCGACCAGGCCACCCCGAGGCAGCAGCACAGGGCCAAGCCCAGGATCCCCCAGCGAGCCATGGTGAGTGCACACCTGAGGAGACAGTGCCCAGCTGGAGGCTGGCATATATATAGTGAGGGGTGCAGGTGTGTGTCAATGCCACGGCCCAGCCTTGGCTCTGACGTAAGCCTGGGGAGCCTCCACACACTTGTCCTTCAGTAACCTAGGCCAGTCCGTGGCTGAGGTAGAACTGGCACTGCCATGTGAGAGCCCTGCAGGTGTTGCCTTCATGGGATGGAGGCCAAGCCAAAGGAAATCGCTCAGTCTGACAGAATTCCAGGGAACTCAAAAAGCATTGAAGTCTTGATAAGCCTCATCCAAGTGCAGGAGGCTAAAATCATATTAAGCCGTGCAGTAGAGCATATTATCAGCAACCTATGAGAAACCTTGTGTTCATAACACACTGCGGAATGCACCAGACTCAGAAAATGACAGCAATCCCTAAAGATGATTCCATCCAACAGCAGCCAGACTGCTCACCAAATTTACCCATAGTCCACAATTTCTGTCTCCACTTCTTTGTCACTGCTATCAGAAGACTTGAAGTCTTCCTCCTCCTCATCTCTCCGCAGGCTCATATGGCAGCTCCTCTTTGCCATCCTCACTGCTTGCTGTATTTGTCAGGGAGACAGAGGGCATGGGCAGGATATAAACAACAGGCTTTGAAATGTCTGTAACAAAAAACTCAGTTGCCAGTGTGCAATACCTTTGCACACTGAGTCACAGAGCTGGCAGAACATCTGCCATGAGGGGGAAATGCACCTTCTGGAAAAAGTAGATGGATTCCTTGGAGAAGGAAAGGATTCATGTGCATTTTGTGGTGTAACTGGAGCTTTCATGTGAGCCTGCAAAAGTGAAGTTTGTGCTCCACAGTTCAGAAGAGAAGGGACTCAGCCAGGTGAGCAATGGGTTGGATTAACTTTGGCCCAGCCTCCCTTATCACATACTGGTAACATAAAAGACTCTCATGGCACCACTGAGGAAAGAAAGTTTAAATTTAAAACCACCTTCCAAGCTGCATCCAGTTGCACACTGACAGAGGTGCTCTGTCCTGGCTGGCACAAAAACCTCAGGCATTTGGTACTGATCTGTATGAAATGTGTTTGAGCACTAAAGGCTTCACCCTCTGCATTTGCTCTCCTGGAGTTGCTGCAGCTACTCAGTGGTAGAGGGGCAAAGCAGGAGGGAAATGCAGGTACCAATTCAAAGTAGAAATGTCTTTTCCTTTAAAAGGTGTCGCTGAAGGCCAACAGTGAGAAAATGAAAGATGTTTCTTGTAGGAGATCTCACAGGTTGTCTTCCTGGAAAAACCAGCTGGAGCTGGGAGGTCACAGCCCACATGTGGTAGTGACTCCTGCAAACCTTGCCCTCAGCTCCAGCCCACTGGAAGCAGGCAGCAGTTCCACTGCAAGGGGCTCCATGACCCTGTCCCCTGCCATGGCTGGGCTCCCCACCCTCCAGCGCCTCTGCATGGAGAATCTCCACATGCACACCAGGGCCCTCTCACCCGTGAGAACCCCTGTTCTCTTCCCTCTGTCTATAGCATGGCTCTGATGTCCCACATGAGCCCTGGGTTCTCCACACACTTGAACCCCACACACTTGGGGCAGCTGCAGCACAGCTGAGCCCCACTGACCCCACTGTGGGGTACCAGGGCCAAGCTGTGGTGTGTGGATGGGACCATTTGGAGGATAAGGCTTGTGGGCAGTTCTGCTCCTCACCCTGCCCTGCTTGGAACTGGATCTCCCCAGCCTGGTCCAGTTTGGCCTCTGCCCAAAAACCAGAGTGGAATCACTTCCCGCCTGGGGTTATTTGACTGCAGTCCGTTCCTGAGTGATGTCTGCAAACCATCAGTAACAGGTTTGCATTCACCTGTTACACCTGAAACAGTTTAAGAGATGGTTGGTATGAGCAGGGACGTTGATGGGATAGGGCAGGATTGGGGCTGTCCTGCCCAGGCGCACACGGGCAATGACAGAAAACAACCCCAGAACCAACAGCTGGCTGAGAGGGGAGAGGCTGGGCCCTGGCTGTCAACAGCTTCCCTGAGCCATCAGGGTGACATGGGTCAGGGGAAGAGACACTGTCCCCAGACTGGATGTCCTTTCCTGGCTCTACCTTAACGTTACCGACAAAATCCCCTCATGGCAAACACAAGGACAACCAGAGTCACTCAGTTACAAGCAAGCTTTTAATGAACTATCTTTAATAGGTGTTTTTTATTTCAGTTCAGAACATCAGCTCCGACTGGGAGATGTTGGCAACCTGCGGCAGGCTGAGATAGTCTGAGTTCCAGAAAGTCACAAACCGGGATCTCAGGTCCTGCTTCACAGAATTCTTGTTCATCTTGTTGTTGATATCCAGGTAGAATTTGCCCTTATTGCTGTAGACTGGCCAGGAAACGGGCACGTCCGAATTCCCCTTGTTGGGATCACTGGGGAAAAAGGAGACACACAAGTTCAGTTTTGGCAGGGCAGCTCGGGGACACAGCAAATTTGAGGCATTTGGAAGGAACCCATCTGCTCAAGTGAAGCTTTAAGTGAGAGCAGTGAGAGAGTCTGATACTGGGACAAGAAATATAGAATTCTGCCTCTTGTGAGCAACTTGCCAACCTGCAGTCTCCTCCCTCAATCCCCACTGGCATCATCCCTGGCTCCACGCAGGGACTTCAGTTCTGCCTGAACACCAGGATTCAGGAATGAACCTCATCTTTAAGTGTAAGCAAAGTTCACAAGTCACGACAGTGTTCATCCTGTCCCCAGGTGTGCTATGGATGAGGAGCACGCAGAAGAAATGCCACCATTGGGAGACAGAGATCCCAGTTCAGACCACAAATACCGACAGAGAACAGCCTGCCTTGGGAATGATCCTGGCAAGTGACTGGGCAGCAAGTCCCAAATGTGGCAGAGGAATCACTCACCCCGTCCTGGCAAAGTTGGTCCAGTAAGCAATCATGGCCTTTGAGACAGTCCTGTGCTTGGGCAGGTAGCCCAACGGGGTGGCAAAGGGCTTGCCAAAGACGTACTGCAGGTCATCAGCGTGGTCTGCCCCAACCCAGCTCGGGTAGACGGGCATGCGGGATGGCTGGGAGAACACGTAGCTGTATGTCTTGCCACTCCTGGGGAAGGAAAACAGACTGGCTGAGGAAGGGGAGAGCAAAGCCCCCTTAACCCGCTCCTCAGCCCCTTGTGCTGGGAATGCAGCATTTTGGCCCCCCAGCCCAGCTTAGGGCTCCTGCCAGGGCAGAGCTGCTCACTGGGCATTCTCCAGATGCAGATTCAGTGCCAACTGCGTGGGAATCAGGAAGATGTAGTCAGTGATCAGGTCCACCACTGTCTTCTTCATATCCTCCTGCTTCGGACTGTCCCCCCAGCTCTGTGTGTAAATGTTGTACGTGGCGTTGGCTCCAGCCTCACCCCTGTCCACGGTAAGTCCTTTGATCAAATTGTAGACCTGTTCCCTGAAAAGACAAACGGTATCAACTAATTATTGCCCAGCAGTTCCAAGTGGCGCACGACTCTTGCCCGATCCTTTCTCTTGAAGGCTCTGCACTCAGCAACACAAGCCCTGGGCACTCAGGCTTGGAGTGACATCCTCTGTTGAAAGTCATGCCCTGTCCATCCAGTCTAAGTCCTCAGAGTTTGGGAGCTGCAGTAAAGAGAAGATTCCTCCTGTTGAGGGTTTGAAGATGCTGTCTCACTCACGCAGTGATTTTCTTGAGTGGGCGGTTGATGGCGGGTAAATCCACGCCGGCAAAGATGTGCCCGTCCATGTTATTGACCCCAGCCAGGTAGTCAATGTCGGCAGTGTTGGCAAAGAGCTTCTCTGGTGTGTCTGGGAGGAAGTCTCCATCGACCACAGGGCTGAGGGCCAGGGTGTGCACCAGGGGAGCTGCAGCAGGAGACAAAGTCAGGGTCTATTAGGAGGTGAGAGGAGACAGATGTGTGGTCTGGGGTATCCCATGACTCAAAGAGCTGTGGAAAAATTAGCTGAGGTGGTCTCTGTTCATCCAGCACAATGTGCACCTGCCTATGGAAGGTAGCAAGATCTGTCACTATTGTCCCCTTTCTGAAGGACAC
>VWZF01003466.1:348786-432992 GCA_013396755.1 Sclerurus mexicanus | reverse complement strand
CTGCGGGATGCTGCGGGACGCTGTCCGTGGTGCTGCCGCCCCCTTGACCTGCGGCAGGGCGAGCCGAGCGCTCACTGCTTTACTGCCTGGCACTTCTGGGCAGGTACTTTGAGTTTACTGCCGCCTTTATTGGGAGATTTTGTTTCTCCTTGAAGTCACCCAGCCTTCTTTTCCTTTTTCTTACTTTTTCTTTCCCCCCACAGTTTTGCTTTTCATTTATCCTTGAATTGAATGAGATCTCCAGAACAGGGAAGATTCCAGTGCACAACAGGCTGGTCTGGAGAGCTGAACGTGTTATATTCAGGCATGTTGCTATTAAATATTACTGCTGAGAAGAAGAAAGCAAACACAACCTCCCACCAACTTGTTTCCCCTCTCTGCTGCTTTTTGAAGCAGTTTCTTTTCTATCTGTCCCGGTTTGGGTGTCATACAAATACAACTCAAATAACATGTGTTTCATTAGTTAATGATCGTGGGAAAACACAACAGCCCATTTACAAGTCCATGGGACACTTCTGAAATTATTTCCATAAAATACAAAAGCAGCAGCAAATGTCTCTGGGGGTGCAACAAGGGCCATTTCTGCCCCAGTGCAGAAGGTGCAGTTGGGAACTGCAGTGGTTGTAACTGTTTGTGCCAAAGCCAATGTCCAAAAGTGGAAACGGTTTTCATAGAATCACAGAATTGTTCACATTGAAAGGGATCTTTAAGATCATTGAGTCCAACCATCCCCAGCCCTGCCAAGGCCACCACTGACCATGTCCCCAGGTGTCACATCCTCACAGCTTTTAAACCCCTCCAGGGATGGGGATCCACCCCTGCCCTGCAGCTCTGCCAGGGCTGGACAGCCCTTTCCATGCAGGAATTTTCCCTGATATCCAACCTGAACTTCCCCTAATGCAACTTGAAGCCATTTCCTCTTGTCCTGAAGTGTTTTTAAACTTGAGGGGACATGAAGATCAACTGAACTTTTATCCTCAATGAGGCCATGATTTAATGGGTCATCTTGTTACTTTAGAAATTGTCATTGAGAAAGTCTTTGTTCTATATACACCAGTCTGGGAGTTCTGGATGCTTAGAACACATTGAATTTACAGATTTTGAGAAGTAATTGTAACCTTGGGGCCAAAAATACCTTCCCCAACTTTAGTGCATGATGCAGTTTTTTCTGAGGGACTAAATGTATTTCCAATGAGCTTCTGAACCCAAACAAGATTCCCAAAGAAAGGCAGCTGCCCAAACTGGCGCGGGTTCACAGAAGTTCTGCCTAAATTCAGAACAGCAGCTCCCGGAGCTCCTACATCCATCTCCTGCCTGGATGCCCCACTGGCCAGGGATGCACTGGCTGGGCAGGGGGACACAGTCCAGGAGGCAACAACAGCCTTGGCATGTGTGTAAAGACCCCTGAATTCTGGAAAACCTCATCTCTGCACGGAAGAGACAACAAAATGACCCAGAGAAGTTAAATTCAGCCTCTACACTGGCACAGGGAAGGGTTGGGCAGCCAAAGCTGGGAAGATTTACCTGTTATCTTATCCAGGGCTTAATCGCTGCCACAGGTGCAAATTTAGGGGAGACCATGGGAAAAAGGATATGGATGGGCTGAAGTGATCCCAAGCAGGTCACAGCTCCGTGGCTCTTCATGGGGAATAGCATTTCTACTGTATCAATTAAAAGGGAGAGCCCTTTGCACCCGTTTTTTACCTTTCGGGTCAATCCGGTCACAAAAGGAAAAATATGCCCAGGCCAGAAGACAATGTGGATAGACCCTGCTGGCTGTGATTTATTGTTTTAATTAAAAGCTTTTTAAGCTTTAATTAAAAAGGTACATCAGCACTCAGTATTCAAGAAAAATGCCTTTGTGTTTAGGTCAATTGAATAACGTAAAATATAATGAGATACATATTTCTAGTCTGCAGCTTCACATGGAAAAAAAAGCAATATACATAATTAAAAAGTAAATTCGAACTGATAGAAGGGAGCTGTTGGCAGGAAAAGAAAAGCTTTGCTTCAAATTAACACCAGTAGAGAGCATGGTTTTTTTTTATTTCCTCACTGTAACATCCCTTAAAAATTCCATGGTACAACTTGAGTCGCCTTCATGGACGTGCGTCAAAGGCTGTGTGCTAAATGAGGAGCAGGTGATTACTTCTGATCCTAATGGTGCTTACAGAGCAGGGACTACAGTGGGAGGGGACAAGCTGTGGCACAGAAATTGGGGAGATTTCTGAGTTGGGAAGCACCCAGAGAGGGAGGTGTCCCTGCCCATGGCAGGGGCTGGAACTGCATGAGCTTCACGGTCCCCGTGTTCCATAAACATGTGGATATGTGGACACGGGTTAGTGATGAACACAGTAGTGTTGCTGGTTGATGGTTGGGCTTGAGGATTTTAGAGGTCTTTTTCAAACCTAGTAGTTCTGTCACTCTATGAAAATTTGATTGAAAAAATTTATAATCTCCTCTTTGGGTAATTTTGAATTTCCTTCACTCCCAGAGTGGCTGCCTGGGGAGGTGCCTGGAGCTCCTTGAGAAGGACTTTGGAGGCAGCAGGTACCAAACTGCTGGCCCTCGCTTTGCAGGGTTCCCAAGGCCTGGGAGAAGGGACGTTTCTTCGCTCCGAAGCACCACAGAGAATAACAGTGATGGAGCTGTTTCCTTGTTAACACCCTGCTCTGATGTCACACAGCATCTCTGCTGGGAGGGTGGGGGGCTCTGCCCACCCCACTCCTGAACACCTCCCCTGGTCCCAGAGCCCACGGTGGTGCTGGAGGGGGAGATGCTGCCTCAGCCCCCGGGACAGACCCGGGTTTGTCACATCTCCCTCTTCCTGCCCCACAGCCGAGAGCGGCACATCGAGGGTGGCACAGTCCCAGCACACAGCTGGGTCGTGGCTCCGCTGCCCAGACCACGTTGGGATAAGTGCTGGAAGATAAACACCGGTGGCTGGTTGTCTCAATAGAAACATCTTGTTTTCATAGCTCAGCCCCAAGAAAATAAAATAAAATTATGTTTTCTTTTCACTTACAAAACATCATCAGCATCTGCTGCAGATTTCCAGTGCTGGGAGTTCACTTATTAAGCCAGAAGGGGCCATAAAATCTGCATCAATCTCTAATTCTTGTCTTGTTTAATCACGTGCTTTCAGAGCCATCAGGAAATTCCAGTTTCTATGGATTTAGAGGGGGAAAAACTTTCAGTAAAGATGCAGGTGCAGTAAATAGAAACCATTTTTCAACCTGATTCTTTTTTTTATTGAATTCAGCCTTACAAAGGTCTGCGGAGCAATTTATCAATTTGCTAAGAATGAAATACTTTGAAAACTTTTAGAAAACTATTGAAAATTTGGAGGAAAAAATAGATTTGCTTTAAAATTTTTTTGTACTTCTTGAAGTTGCTAATAAACTATGAGCAGAGGGTTCTCTGCTTGTGGCTGTAGTGGTCTGAGGTTCTTACAGCCACAGAGGCTTTGAAGTTCACATGTACAATTTGGAGGTCAGGGGAAACTGAGTGAAAAGCATTTCAAACCTATTTTCATGGGTCATTTTCTTCTCTGAAAACTTTATTTTTTTTCCTGAGGGCATCACTATCTGTTTGCATTGCAAACAGTAAATAAAAGCATTAAATAAAATTTGTGAGGACTTGTTTCAACAGATTTTGACTCAAAGTGTCATTTTGATTTTATTGGAATCAGCACTCAGGTGTTCCCTGTGCTGCAGGTGAAATGGAGACATTTCCCCCAGAGCCAGGTTTTGCACAAAAGTCCCCTCGTGCCGAGGTCTCTGCCAGGGAGAGGCTCAAACAGGGGACTGGGATTGGTCGAAGCACTTCTTCATTTCTTTGTCATGCTCTAAGTGGCAGAAGTATAGACCATGTCATAACATCATTTTAGTTTCCATGTTTTGTTTAGGAGGCAAAATCCTCTCACAATTTTTCCCTGTGCTTCTGTTTGATGGGAAAGTCCCTCCTCAAGCAACCAAATTGTGCTTTCACCATTTCTTCGTGGACTCTGCAGCAAAATAACCTGGGCCAGGAGGGCTGTGCTTATCCAGCACAGCTGGGAGTGACCCCTGGAGCAGGGAAGAACCAGCTGGAGCTCCTGCAGAATTAAGGGCAGGGTTTAAAAGGAGTGAAGCTGAAGGGGGGAGATGCTCCTGGGGTCTTGTGTGGGGAGGGGAGTGGTGGAGCTCTGGGGTCTGTGCCGGTGGCCCAAGGGGCAGCTTGGTGGAAGGGGTAAGTTTCTGTACGTTACAAGAAGTTATCTGATAATTTAAAAGCATATAGTTTTTAATGTAGCAAACCCTAGGAAGGGTTCCAGAAAGCCCTGCTGTGGTTGAGGGCTCAGTGACCTCTCTGGGGGTGTCTGGCCCTGGGGGGCTGAGGCTGTGCTGCACAAGGGGGGTGTTAACAGTGCATGGGATAAAGGTGTGGGATGTGGAAAACTGGGCTGAATAAGGGAAAAAACCCACTGGAAGTGTTTGAAAGCTGTAAATGTGAGGTGGTGCTGCTTGGCTCAGGCTGGGCTTTGGTAAGAAGGGTCTCCCGCAGGAACACGGGGAAGGGCAGGGGTGGCTGGTGCTGGCCCAGGGCTCTGCAGCCGGAGCTGCTGCCTGCCCAGGTGAGGCATCGGGGCTGCTCCATGTGTGTGTCTTGGTACCAGTGCCCCTGTACTGCACAGGGGGTGGGTGTCCTGGCTGGTGCTGCTTGCCCATGCCGCTTTTGCTGTGCGGTCTGCCCAGAACACGAGTTATTCAACCACATGAGTGGATTTTGGGGTGTTGGCTCCTCTGCTTTGGTCCCCTGGAGGGGGCTTTGCCGTGGGCTGCTCGTGTTGTTAATAACCCACCATCCTGACCCCTGAAGTCAGCTCTGGTAGTCTGTATTTATTTTTGAGTTTGTAGCCTTTTCCTCTCCTCTGGTTTGTTGTCAGACCCCCCTTTACCCCAAGGGGATTAATTTCCTTGTAGATTATCTGCCTAAGCTAAAATGAGACAACAGCTAAATTAACCACTCTATATTTTACTGTTAATTGCCACTTGACCAGCTACTCCAAAATTACACTGCAGAGCTGCATAATGAAAGAATCCACAATTAAGAATGTTATTTTTTTTCCTAATTTAAAATCAAACCAGTTTTTCTTATTTGCATTAATATGGTTTCACAGGAGCTGGGAGGGGCTCTGGAAAGGCTGTGCGGAGGGAAGTGTTGGGGTTCGCCTTCCCCCTCCAGTTGCTTTTTATAGCTGATTTTAGCCCTTGTATGTATTTTTCTGCCTGTGTTGTACATTCTGACCATGCATGTATTTGGCACAAGGGTATTGACTGTTCCTCTTGGCAACTCTGCCATTTATTAACTTATTTCTGTTATCACCCACCACTCACGCACTCCCTGAGAGTGTTCTAGCAAACACTCGGTGCTCCAGCTTGACAAAATTCTTTCCTTGCTTCCCAACCCACCGAGTAGGTCACTTTAACCTTTCCAGATGTGAGGCTGCACTTGCTATGCAGTTCACTCCTGCCAGGAAAACTCCTTGGGCCTGTGTTTTTCTTGCTTACGTTTCTGTAAATTTAAAATGACTGCATGGGCTCAGCAATCGGTTCCTGTTTAGGGGAAAGTCAACTCAATTTTCCTCTTCTTACAAAGTGCCTGGGTCTCCAAGGCACACAGAAAAGCCCATGTAACAATCTTGTAGAGCCGAAGCTTGGGGTTTTTATTTTTTTTTTCCTGAGGTCTTATTTAGCACTGCAGTTCCCTGCAAAAATACTCCACATGAATTCTGCATAAAACCCTAGCAGGTGCTTCTGCTCTGCTTTGCTGTCTCTTTACTGAGTTATTATTAAAATTAATATTTCTAGGATTTCTAGTAAGTTCTGTGCTGCTGAGGGTCATGCAGCCCTTCCAGGGTGACATTGATGCCCTTCAAACAGGGTTTGTAGCTTTTGTTAGCGAGCTCCATCCCCTTCTCGTGTCATTCTTGCCAAGCTCACATCTGTTTCTTGTGCCTCTTTGCCTTTTTCTTTTTTTGTGACCTGGCCAGGCTGTTCTTATTCAGCTGATGACTGAATAACATTTGGTCTGTGGTGGAACAGCATTTCCAGTCTATCTGCTCATCACTTCTGATCTGTGTCAGGCACAGACTGCAAGACTGCCAGAGACAGGGCTTGGTTTGTGTGGTGGAACTGGGGAAAAAGTGGTATTTTGGTAGCACTGTCTGCTCTCCCCCTCAAGGCAAGGAAGGGGTCTCTGAGATGTGTTGCTGTGACTTGAGATCCCATTTTTCTCCAAGCTCCTGCACCTGAAAGCAGGAACTACCAGGGAAGGAGGCAGCAAAGGAAAAGGGGAGAGGCTGTAAAAATCCCTGAGTCCCATGTTCAGGCAGCCCCAGGTGTGCCATGGGCAGAGAGAAGGGGCTGGGCATTGAGGCTCAAGCTGTGCCTGCCCAGTAACAAACAGGGGGCTGAAAACCTACATGAAACACTAACAAAAAATAAAGGCCACATAAGGCAGGACCTGGTGCTTGAAGCACCACTGGCTGGAGTGTGCTGAGGTGGATTGTAATTGGTACAGAACCATCCTAAAAGGGAAATTAGTTATAGCCAGCATGGGGAAGTTTTGTGCCCCATCCCTGAGGATGTCAGGTACTGGGGAGGTCTCCTTTCAGGTGGGCTAACCTTGGGGTGTTGTACACAAGGAAGTCTCAGAAATGTTGACTGAAAGCCACCAGTTCCACCCAGGTCTGTTCCTGAGGGAATATATCCATAGTTATCTCAAAAGAGCACAGAACGTGCCAAAGCAGGCAGCTGTTCCTCGGGCTGTGCCCTCTGGTGTGACACCAGCTGTGCAAGGTGATCAGCTCAGAGGGACGGGGTGTGATGCTTTAACCCTGCCTGGGTGCTCTGCCCTCACTCAAAGCCCTGCCTAACCTTGGATTGGTGAAATCCCAGCCTACGTTTTCCTCCTGGCTTGAAAATCCAGCCAGGACTGTTTGAGGCTTGTGTGAGCCTGAGCTCAGCTTGGAGCAGGGCTGGGCTACCTCGGGACTGCGGTGGCTTGGGATAACCCTGGAGCTCAAGGAGTGGAGCTGCACCAGTGCAGGGCTTGCCTGTGGAGTGGCACCGTGACGTTGCACGTGCTTGTGTCTGTTTCTGGGAAAATGGAGATGAAGTCGGAACAAATGGCAGCAGCTAAAATTAAGGCAAGCTCCAACTCCTTGGCTGGTGGGTGCCCGTGGCTGTTTCTAGGGAAACACAATAAGGTGGTGTAAAAAGAGCTTTGCTGAAATGCCCGAAGTTATTTGGAGCCCAGGGCTGTTGGGCTGTGCCCTGGGGGCTCCTCTCTGTCCGAAAGCTGGTTACGAAGCCATGGCTGGGATCTCCTGCCCTGTGCTGAGATAAACTGGGGACAGAATTTGACACAACTGAACTTTTGCCCAACTTGAATTATCTTTCAAACTGGTGTGGTTTTGGTGGTTTCTCCTGGTCTGATTTATTCTTACTGCGAGCTTGGTCTGTTTGTCAGAAACTAACCAGATGTAGAGCAGGAGGACTTGCAGACCTTGTTTTAGCCCCCGTCCCTCCCCAGACACGAACATCCGTGCCCCTGGGAAGGTGCCTGGGCAGGGTCTTTGCCATGGCCTGGTTCCCCATTTGAGGCTCTGGGGAGTGGCTGTCAGTGCTGGAATGCTCAGCTGGAGCTCTGTCTGGGGGACGTCTTGCTCTCCTTCCAGGAAGCTCAGTGTGATTCTCTTTCTAAGACTGACACACTTTTGTCTCTGTTGGCCATCAGAAAAATCCAATTACTTGAGCAAGCCCTATTTTACAGGGCAGGGTACCCAGTTTGTTGTCAGGTGGGAGCTTTTGCTGGAGCACAGTGGAGTTTGTCTCCTCCATGCAGAGGTTTAATTGGTATTCAGGTTTCAGAAGGCTGCAGGTCAATGCAAGCAGATCTCAGAGCGGAATGACAAGTGGGATTTCAGGCGGGTTGTGGAGCACAGCAGGGTGGATCTTGGCAGTGTGGACTGCATGTGGTTGGAGGTGGCACAGCCAGAGCTGTTCCTGGGCTTGTTTCTCCTTGTCCCCTTTGCCTTCATCTTTCCCAACAAATTTCACAACCACAGGCTGAGAGATAATCTCATGTACACACTTCTTGTCAAGTACATGTTAAAAGCAGCTGTTAATGTTTATTTTGTGGTTGTGTTTCAAGTCACTCCCCTCTGCCCCATGGCAGTGTCACACAGCTCCTTCTCTGGTTTTATTCCGTCTCTAGTCTGCCACCCCATAAGGTGTCATGTCTGTCTTTCCCACCCCATTCCTTTCTATCATTCCTCAGGGCTGATCCTCTTTCCCTGTTATCTGTTACTTGTTGTCCCTGCTCCTGTCTCCCACACTCCCAGCATTCATTCTAGTGCCATCTACACTCACATTTTCCAACCTCCAGCCAAAAAATGACACTTTTATGAGTCAACATAATCTGTGCTCCAGCTGCTCTTTGAAAAAACATCACCATGCCCAGGAAGTGTCTTCTCCAGCTACTCTGCCAGTGCTGAGTCTCCTGCTGATGCTTATTTATGCAGATCAGGTTTGTCTGGGCAACAGCCCTATTTCTGGTGCCTCAGATTCTGCAGTAAAATGCAAAGGTACAATTATCAAGATCACTTTTCCCCTACAACTAGTCATTTATTGTTTCCTCCTCATTGGCAGCTTGTTCCTGGGGCACCATCATTTTGCATAAAAGTATTTGGGTTTTTTTTTAAACCCAATGTCATGTGGATTCACCAGAACTGCATTTGGCAGACTAAAGGCCCAAATAATATTGTGTTCTTATTGTTGTTCCCTGTTGATCCTACTGTTTCCTCCGCTTCTCTTTTGGCTCTTCAGGGCAAAATGTCACTTATTTTCCCTGTCTGCCCAGGTGGCTCCAGCCCCGCCGAGGGCTTGGGGTGTGCCAGTGGCTGGTCAGGGCAGAGTGGAGCACATTTCATGTTCTGTGTGCTGGCTGTGTGGAGCACATGCTCCCCTCCCACCAAAACCTCTCCTGCTTCCCTGTGTGCTCACGGAATAAAGGAGTGTGGGCAAACTCCTGCCTCCCAACACCCTGTGGGAGTTCTGTCTGCTCCTTTCTTTTTATCTTGGAGTAAGTACCCACCTCCTCATGTCCTTCAACCACAGCATCCAACTGGAGAAGGGAGTTACAATCAGCTTCCTCCATTAGTTCCTTGAAAACACGTAAGGGTTAACATCAAAGTTGTACTACACTTTAATGTGGGAGGGTTTTTAATGTTGTTTTGCAGGAATATACTTTAGGGGAACAGCACAGAAAATACTCTGAACTATGAGTAAGAGCCAGTGATTGCCAGGGTGATCTCCATCTGGTTTGCACAGTAGTTCACACTGCTGTTGGCCAGTAGAGCTGTTTTCAAATGAATCATAAATCCTGGGATGGTTTGGGCTGGCAGGGACCTTAAAGCCCATCCAGTGCCACCCCTGCCATGGGCAGGGACACCTTCCACCAGCCCAGGTTGCTCCAACCTGGCCTTGGACGCTTCCAGGGATCCAGGGGCAGCCACAGCTTCTCTGCCCAACCTGTGCCAGCCCCTGCCCACCCTCCCAGCCAGCAATTCCTTCCCAATATCCCATCCATCCCTGCCCTCTGGCAGTGGGAAACCTGTCCTGCCTTAGGAGTCTGTATCCCCCTCTTCCAGCCCCCCAGAGTCCCCCAGCACATCTCAGTGGTGTTGGACTCAAGCCTCCAATGAAGCTGAGTTCCTGGCACATGGAATTTGACTCACTTGCTAAATGAAATGGGAGCATCAAACAAAGGCACGTGGGAGTCAAAGCTCTCAGGAGCTGCTTCATGTGTACAACAAAAGTAACAGATGTCCCTTCTGAGCGTTGCTTTCAACGCAGCCAACCTGGACTGGCATCCACCTGCTTTGACAGGAACTGGTGTATGAGACTGGTTTTTCAGTGAGAGGATGATTCAAGTGCCTAGAGATGGTGGGGAAAACTGCCTGAGGAGTTTCAGCTGGACACATCTCCCCCCTTGGGATCTGCCTGATTCACACCTGCTGGCTGCTGGGAGAGGGACCCCCACCCATCCCATTGTGGGGAAGGTGCCAGAGTCCCTTGGGCTGAGCAGAGGCAGAGGGAGGGAATATTACTGTAGTAGGGGACAGCACAGGGAGTCTGGAGGACCTGGTCCCTTTAAATGTGAAATATATTAACAGTCCTGGGGAAAAAAAAAAAGGGTTGGTTGCTTTACTTTTCTGTAGGAGTATATTTAAAGGTGGTTCTTACTAGGTGAGAATTTTCCTTTCTGGCACCTGTGTATATTAAAGCAATCTGGCCCCAAGTGGTTACTCTTCCCTCTCCCCAAGAGTAGTGTCCCTGGCCCTGCTGAAGGAAATACTGAGTGATTGGGGAATGCAGGAGGAAACCTGTTCTCTGTATGAAGAATGACCTTAAGGGAATAATTCCTTTCTCAACTTCTACCACAAGCTTTCCATTCTCTAAAGCCGCTAAACCTGCCCAGCCCCAGGAGTGGCAGAGCCTGTGTCCTGCCTGCTCCTGAGCTGGGCTGTAGGTGTTCCTCCATGGGGCTTCAGTGGGATGTCCCTTGGATGCAGCTCGAGCCATTGCTTGGCTTTCCTGGATGTTTAACTGGACTGGGAATTGAGCTTATTTCTTGCTTGTGAGTTTTACAACTAAGGAACATAAAATAAGTATTCGCTGAAGTGCAGCCAAATGTTTTGCAGCTTCTATAACCCCCCTGGGTGTAGATGTTGTGATTCTGTTCATAATTTCAGGTTCATTTCTTACTGTCCTTGTGCTGGGGAGCTCAGAGCCCTCTTGGTAGTTTTTAAGCTTGAGCAGATGGCATAATAAGAGTGGTGATGGCAGTGAAACCTTTAAATTGTGATGTAAAAGTGGCAAATATTCTTATTCTGAGCATTAATTTATACTGATTTATTTTCTACCTCCATCACATTTCACTTTTGCCGGTGGTGAGAGGCTGTGTGTGGAGAGCAGAGCATGCCTTGCAGTACAAAATCAAGTGTCAAGGGACAAAGGAACAGAGCCTGAATTATTTTGTACAACCACCTGATGAGGTCACTGTTAAAAAGTGTTTCCTTCCGTATTAATTATTCAGCACTTCAGTAGCCAAGAGTCAAATGGGGTTTCCCACACAGAGAAAAGGCACCACCACCTCCTCCTGCTGAACCAGTTCCAGGATGGTTTGTGGTGTGTCCTGGCATCTCCTGGCACTGTCCTGGTGATGCCATGTTTTATG
The DNA here is from genome assembly GCA_013396755.1 of Sclerurus mexicanus. Lineage (NCBI taxonomy): Eukaryota > Metazoa > Chordata > Aves > Passeriformes > Furnariidae > Sclerurus > Sclerurus mexicanus. The sequence goes on along the minus strand of VWZF01003466.1, from coordinate 421,706 downwards.
TAGGCTGGTGTGGGATTGCTGCCATGGGAAAGCCAGTGACATGCAAGTGCCATTCCATAATTCCTAGCAGCAGGAGCAGAGGGAACGGGCTCAGGTGGGACAGGGCAGGGGCAGGTGGGACATGGGGAGGAATTTGTGCCTGGAAAGGGTGGTCAGGCCTTGGCAGGGGCTGCCCAGGGAGGGTTGGAGTGCCCAGCCCTGGAGGTGCCCAAGGCAGGACTGGCCGTGGCACTGAGTGCTCTGGGCTGGGGGACAAGGTGGGCATCGGGCACAGGGTGGGCTCCGTGGGCTGGCACGGCTTTTCCAGCCCCAGGGATTCTGGAATAAAAATTCTGTGAATGATCCCATATGACTCAATCCTGGAAAGCCCAGACTGTCCATAAAACGTGGGCTTGAGTCCTCAGATGTGGATCAGGTGTTGTGGAGGTGGGTTTCTGCCCCTCTCTCAGCCCCAGTGCTGTGACAGCCAGTCCTCTGAATGCTCCCAGGGCAATCTCCTCTTTGTTAGAGGTGCTGTGGAGACTTTCATGTGCCAAAGCAGCTGCCGCTCCGTTCAAGCCTCTGTAGCTTTTCCTCTTAGGTATTTGCTCACACAACCCCTTCTTGCTGGGCTGAGAGAGCAGCACTGCCAGTCTTGTCTATTAGGCAGCTTTTTGCCCAACAGATATTCTGAATTCTGACAAATATTGGTGAGGAAACCAGGATGGGCTCCCTTCACACAGAGATGTCAGGTCTGCCAGTACCCTTCAGGGACTTTGTATCTTCACCACCAGCCCCCAGCTGGGCATCGTGGTGGGAAGTCTGAGTTTGCAGGAGCAAATTAAAAATTTACTTTACAGTAAATTCCAAGGGGCAGAGGGCTCAGAAAGATGTTATTTCCCAAATAATGGCAATGCAGCAGCTGAGCTCTCTGTAGCATCTGAGTGTGAAGGGTGGCTGCAGACAGTGCTGTGGAGAAGATCCCATCAGTGAGGGGCTCTGGTTCCTGCTCATTCATATCCATTAGCACAGGGGTCACAGCAAATAAATCATAGGCTCCACAAGCTGCAATAAACACATTACCCAGGCAGAAAGTACAACAGTGGGGTGGGCCATTACTGAAGACAAATTATCAAGCTCCACTGGTGAGTGCAAATGCTCTTGAATCACAAGGGTGTTTTCTAAGTCAACACTTGAAAGGTAAAATTAAAGTCTTTCCAAAGACTTCATTCAAAACCCAATCTCGGCATTGCTGCTGCTGAGCTCTTGCCTAAAGATGAAAACCTCCATCTAAGCAGTGCCTGAAACTCACCGGGCATGGGAGGGAGGCTGGAGCTGGAGTCCTGCTGGGCGTGAGATGGGGATGTGCTGGGATCCGGAGCCAGGCTGTAATTCATGTTAGCACAGCTCATCAGGTGCTAATCCAACCATTCAGGGCTGCTGATCACACCACTCTGGGACGGGGCTCTGCAGCCTGGGCACCCCCACTTGAACTGGATTAACTCCAGCTGGATGACTTGAGGTAATTGTTTAAGTGAAAAATGAAAAGAGAAGGAAAGGACAAGGTTCTTGCTTTTCAGGTGAGACAGAATTTATTCTTCTGGAAGAGACAGGCAGGTGAGTGATGTCTGTGTGTGGCTGTGCTTCGAGCAAGGAGCGGGTCTCCAGTGTCCCTGAAAGGCAGCAACAAGACACCATATAGTTACCCCTTGATTCCAGCCCTAAAATAAAGGGAGGCGGAGGGAAGGGCTTGGGGAGCGTGGCGGTGACAGCCCTTGCTGTCTGCAGAGCTGCTGCACGCTGGGCGAGGCTGTTCAACACAGAACAGACACACACAGAACAGCATCTCAGGTCTCATCGAGCAAACAAGATAACAAAGTCTCACCAAACTAACCCCTCAGGAACTGGGGAAAAAACCCCAACAAACCAGCCTTAGGATCATAAGGAACACGTCAGTGTCTCTTTGGACAGGTGCTCTCTGCTTTTTATCTCTTACCTGTGACTTCTGAGCAAGACCCTCGGTGAAGCTTTAGTCTGATTAAGGGGACTTAAACACGAAGGCAGTAAAAGTGACTGTTCATTTTGGAGAACTTTGCTTGGCGGCTGCTCTCTGGTGTGGGTTTGTCCTGGTCAACAGGGATGGCCCTTCGTGGCCTTTGCAGCCTTTGTTCTTCACGCTGCTCATATAATAATGTCCCTGGCTGCAGGGGACACACCTTGCTTTGCTGCCTTTGTTTCTGTATTGTCTCCCTCAGTGATTTTCGAGAAGGAAAATCGCTCCATTTTACAGGAAGCGTGGTGTGCCACCATAAGGTGTGTAAATCTGTAACTGCAGGGTACCAGAAGGGGTTTCTTCTAATTTTTCAGAAGAAAAAAGCACCTTTGAAGTGTTGTTTAGACACGACCCATGAGGGCAGGTGGTGGCTTAACTTTACACCTGTTCCACCCCTGCTGAAAAATAGAGGCCATTTGGAGGTCATTGCCAAATAATGCTCCTGTTGTAGCGGGGAAATAGACCTCTGACTAATGTGGCATTTCTTTGTGCATTTAAGTCACAAAAAGCTCCCCTTCCTGAAAGGCTGCTCAGGAGAAGTCAAAATATTGTTCCTTTTTCCTGTAAATAAATGCTGTAGATTTGACAGCCATCATGGACCTGACTCTAAATTTATTCTCTGTATACACAGTTTATCAAAAGGGGTTACAAACATAGTTTTAAAACAATGTTTTGCTGCTCTCTGAAAATACAATGTGTAAATAATATTTCCTCAAGCATTTCATTTATACTTTGGCTTTTGAATCAGACTTTGGAAACCTCTCTCTGTTTTAATACACATTCATCTGACTGAGCTAAATTACCTTTCCTTGCAGAGGCTTTCTCTAAGAGCATGGAAAATTGTGATGGATGCAAGGAGAGTTTCTTGGCTCTGCTCTGCGTTTTGGGGTTGTACAAGCTGGGAGAGAGTGGCTGTGACTGCACAGGGGTGGAGTCCCCATCCCTGGAGGGTTTAAAAGCCCTGTGAATGTGGCACCTGGGGACATGGTCAGGACTGGGGAATGGTTGGACTTGATGGTCTTCCAGGGCTTTTCCAACCTCACCAATTCTGAGATTCTCCAGGATTCTGCCCTTTGACTAATAGAGGGATTGCTGTTCTTCAGGCTGCTCAACCTTGACCATGTACAAATGTCCATGTTAAATATTTCCTCTGGCTCTGAAATCGTGGCAGGTTCCCTGTTCCCCCCATGGCACAGGACTCTGCACTCGCCCCTGGCAGAACTGTTTGACTCACTGCCTTGGAGCAGTTTTTGCATTAATCACACCTCTCCCTGAATTTCCTTGTGTTTATCCCTTCCTGCTGCCTAAATAACAGCAAAATACACTTGTGCCTTTCCTTCCCAGAAGCAATGTATCCTCTCAACTCTTATGTAATGCAGTGGGAGCTAAAATTATCCGTGTGCTGCTGCAGCAGGGTAGGACTGGGGTCCAGATGGAAATCCCTTGGGCCTGGAGGCAGCTCTGGAGATCAGCAGTGTGTGATGCTGTGGCCTCTGTGAGGGAAACACTGACCACTCCTGACAGGAGAGGCTGCTGCCCAGACTTGACAGCAAGGGAGATGTGTCGACAGTTGTTTCTGAATTTATCTAGTGAGAGTAGATTTGTTTTCTGTCTGCACAGTAAACCAGCAGCTGCTTGTGTCTTTGTGAGGAACTGGAGGTGACAGGGCGTTTCACACTGTCTGCAGCAGGCACTGTCCCCAGTGTGCCGTGGCTGGGGACCAGCGTGTGTGCCCAGTGGCATCACGAGTCCTGCTGGCAGGGCTGTGTCCTTGCTGGGCCTCCACCAGGCACTGGGGTGGGCAGAAATAACAGGGCAAATGGGGGTTCCCATCACAAAGATCATGTTGGTAGATAGAAGAATATTCAGAAAGGAAGGGAAGCTATTCATGGTGCTCAGTGTCAGGCAGTGTAGCTCAAGGCAAACCCTCTTTTGCCCTGTGTCCCTCAGTTCCAGGGCTGTGTTTCCTTTGGTTAAGTTTGTTTTGGGCTGTATTTACCAACTTTGAGGACGGTGACAGCTTGTAGTCCCCTGGCTCTGTGGAATGGAGTTTAGCTGCCCCTGGCAGGCATTTGCTTTTACTGACGGTGTCAGCAGCACGTTCGGTGCAGCAGTAACAGGCTCTTCTTTGGGGGAGGTGCAGCACTGATGTCACAGCTAGGTAAGGTTTTTACTCACCTCTATGCTTGTGAGTCTGTGCTTGCTCTTACCTTGATGTTTATCTTGAATTAATGAAAAACAGGCTTGATCTGTTAAAATGAGATTGTATCAAATACAGTCAGGGAGGGTTAGGCTGGATCTCAGGGAAAGGCTCTTCCCCCAGAGGGTGGTGGGCACTGCCCAGGCTCCCCAGGGCAGTGGGCACGGCCCCAAGGCTGCCAGAGCTCCAGGAGGGTTTGGATGATGCTCTCAGGGATGGGGGGGATTGTTGGAGTGTAGTGGGCAGGGGAGGTTGGGCTGGATGGTCCTTGTGGGTCCCTTCCAGCTCAGGATATTCTGTGATTATGAATCTCATTCAGGTGCCTCGGTGGGGAAGGAGCTGTTTGAGCCTGGCTGTGCTCCCTGGCTCTGTGCCCCACTGCTGGGGTGGGAGCAGAGGCTGCGCTGTGCAGACACCTCGTGTTGTCCACCCACCTGACTGAATTCAACTTGTTACTGAACTTCTTATTTTTTATCTCCCTGCTTGCAAGAATGGGACCAAACTGCAGGTGTTTTTGTTTGGTTGGTTTTTTAGCACAGGAAGAAATAAACTCCATAAACCCCGCTGTACTTCTCCCATAAACTCAGCACCTTCCAGCAGTGACCAGCTGGTAAAACCTGGGTAATAATTGTCAGGTTTGATTTTTCTCAAGGACTTTTACTGTTCCCATTTCATGGAGACAGATGAAACAGCAGTGCCTGGGCAGTGAGGACAAAGCCACAGGGTTCCAAAGGCGGTGCAGTGGCTTTGCTGTCGCTGGGAGCTGATCGTCCCCAAGACGTGATGTCCCAGTGTGGGGACTGTCCTGGGCTGCTCCTCTTGGAGTTACTTCTACAGCTCTGAATGTGTTTCAGCCCGTGCTTTCCAGCCCCTGCTGTCCCAGCCTGCTCCCAGCCAGGTTGGAATCAACAGCTCTGCTGCAGCCTCACATTTATTGCACCTCCTCCCCTGGCAGGGGATTTTGGGAGGTGGTTTTGTTTTCATCACCTGGTGTCTGTGAAAGTTTTGATGTTCCATTAGCACTGACAACCTTTTTGTCCTTTATGTTTCCCCAGCTGCCTCTTTGTGAGGTTCCATTGGCTTTGCAGCAGCTGGGTCTCCCCACCTGGCTGGTCCTGGGCAGCGCAGCAGCACCGAGCAAACAGGGACCGGGGGCTTTGCTTCCTCCTCATGGCCAATTTTTCAGTCAGTCGAGCTCAACCTCCATCCCATGGAGCCAAAATTACCCCGGTTTGAAACACCCCATCTATTTTCTTAACGAGAAAATAATTCCATCCTATTTAAATCACCTTTCCCTCGCTGTGCGGGGGAAGAGGTGGGGGCACTGTGGGCTCTTGGTGTGAGCACTGGGGCTCAGGTGTGTGATGGGACCCGGGGGATTTGGCAGCATCAGCAGTGTTTTATTTGGCCTGCAGGCTCCTGGCTGCTGAGGGAGTGACAAGTGATGGTGTTAAAGACGTTTGCTTTGTGCTGAGAGGTGAAAACATCTAACACAGAGGCAAAATATCAAAAGCTGGGACCGCTTGGAATAAATAAATGCTGGTAAAATAATTTCTTTAACATCTTAAATAGGGTAATTGCCAGTCATGGAAGTGCATACTCCTAATACACCTTGGAAACTAAAGTTCGACACAGTTTGGATGGGAGGGGGGAATCTTCCAAAGGTGTTGAAAGCCAGCATTTTTTAGCAATATTGACCTGACTTCTCTGGATTGCTTTCTTGGGATTTTTTTTTCTTTCTCTTGAAAGGAAAAAATGTAGCAGCTCAAGGGGCATTTGGCCAGTGGAAATGAGTTGTCTCTGTACCCAGGCTGGCTTTATCTCAAGTAAATGTCTGTAAAGGTGCTCTCACCAAGTGTTGGGGACTCTCCTGAGTGTCCCTGCCCTGCTGATGGGACAGGAGCTGCTGGATTGTGTGCTGCCCCTGCCAAGGACACAGGGTGGGTGGCAGTGCCATGTCACCCTTGGGGTGTCACTGTCATGTTTGTGTGCCCCCACCTGCTGCTGCTGGTCTGGGGTTTGCCTTATGGTGCAATTGGTTCATTTTTTAAGCTCTGTGATCTGCTATCTGATGTTATTTTTAATGTGATGTCAATGTTTTGAAAATCAGAGAGCACCTGCTTTCCTTCGAGACATGTGTAATGGTGGCCTTGGCAGTGCTGGGGGAATGGTTGGACTCACTGATCCCAGAGGGCTTTTCCGACCTAAAAATCCTGTGATTCCATGCTCTTTGGAGTTCCCCGCACAGCAGCAGCACTTGCAATAGGTTCTGGGCCATTTTCCTGTGGATCCCTCTTCTCAGGCTGCCGAGGGTGGTGTTCCCCAAAGCCTCAGACGCGGCTGAGCTTCTGTGCACATTTAGGTCCTCCTGCAAATCCCACTGCATGTGGGAACGTGCAAGAAATAAAACCCAGCTGTAGCATCTTCCCCACAAAGCCTCCTTAGTGCTTTTTCCACGTGAGCTGGCTTACCTGTGGAATAAAATCCCTGCTGATGCAAAACAGCTCGGAGTGCCTCCAGTCTGAACCCAATTAGAGAGGAATTGGGAAGCACTTTCACCCAGCAGGTTAATGTGCTGCTCTTATTTCTGAATTATGAGCAAATGTACTTCATTAGAGGTGCTCTTTGCTTACTTCCCAGTGTTGTTAACTGCTTGCTAATTCTGTTTCATTTGTTGATGTGTTACACATGAAGTGCAGAATAGCTCTTGGGCAGATCTTTAATGTACGGGAGCCTTAAGATGTGGCACCTCATTATCTGGGTTTTGGGTAATCTGAAATCTGTATGTTTCCTCTGAATCCAAAGTTCATGCAGAAATTCCATGTAATCCCAGTGCTGGTTATCTGAATCCTTCAGCCATCCCTCAAGTCACACAGCTAATCAGGATCACTGGGATGCAGCCTTTAAGCATCCTAATTTTATTCAGTCAGGAAAAATATAATTTAAGAATAAAACCTGTTGCATGGTATATCATATGGATCCTTTTAGTAGGGTTTAACATTCTCATTTTCTCTTTTTTTAGCCTTTCCATTAGGATCAGTGGAAAGGATTTGACTTGTGCGCTCATGGACACCCCTCCTTGGCAAGGAATAGCAAAATCAAATCCGTAGGTTTAAAAAATCTGCTCAACAATTAAATTTTCAGAAAGCGCTATTGATCTTGAGGAGGATTTTGGGTTTTGGAAGCTGATGGCAGTATGTGTTGTTAGGCACACATTATTCAAAGCTCAGCTTTGTTGAATGACAGTTCATTTCACAGTTTACTGCAATTCCATGTGCATCTGTTTGGTGCCAGGGAGGGAGAAGTGGGAGAGGAGGACGGAGCTCGGAGCGCAGGGTAAACTGTCAGCTCACCACGAACACCAGGAGGAATATTTACAGAAAGCAAATCTCCCTCGGGGCTCCGTGTTCCTGAGGGACGGGGTGAGCCCGAGCACCCACCCACCCCAGCCTGTCCTTGCCTGCAGGGTTCCCTCTGGAGCAGGGGCTGGAGTGTGGGGATGTGCAGCTCCCTCCTGCTCTCCTGTGTTCTCTCTTTGCTGTGGGGCTGGACATCTCCTGACCCTGGTCCCTCCAGGCTGGTCCTCCTCTGCTCTGGGACAGGCTGGGAGAGCTGGGGGGTCACCTGGGGAAGGGAAGGCTCCAGGGACACCTGAGAGCCCCTTCCAGTGCCTAAAGGGGCTCCAGGAGAGCTGGAGAGGGACTGGGGACAAGGCATGGAGGGACAGGACACAGGGAATGGCTTCCCACTGCCAGAGGGCAGGGCTGGATGGGATATTGGGGAGGAATTGCTGGCTGGGAGGGGGGGCAGGCCCTGGCACAGGGTGCCCAGAGGAGCTGTGGCTGCCCCTGGATCCCTGGGAGTGTCCCAGGCCAGGTTGGATGGGGCTTGGAGCACCCTGGGCTGGTGGGAGGTGTCCCTGCCCATGGCAGGGGTGGAATGAGATCACAGAATCGTGGCATGCCTTGGGTTGGAAGGGACCTTACAGATCACTCAGTGCCTGGGGGCTGTTTCCTGTGTGTGCTCTGGTGCTTTTATTTGGCAGCACAGTGCTCTTCCCATGTCCCACAGGTTTCTCTGTTTAATTTTTTGGGTTTAGTATTCTCAACTCAAGTCTAATTAACATAATTTTCCAATATTTCCTTTCAGACTTGCAGTCTGTGACAGAATTGTGCACGAGGAACTTCCTGGGATGGATGGTACGATGTGAAATTTAAGGGGTGGGTTTTTGCCCTTGACCAAGTGACTTGTGGTTTTATGTTGCCTTCTATTTTCACAATCTCCTTTCCTTTCTCTTCCTCATTATTTTTGTGAAGGGAATATCCTGTCACGTTGTGGTTTGGTAGAACCCCTGTGGAATTGTTTGAGGCATCAGAAAGCTGTTGGTGTGTCATATTTTCTCCCATCTTACCTGAGTATTTGAAGTCCTGAGCGTCAGTAATTCCTCTGGACACGTGCATCCTGCCAGCTGCCAAGCACAGCACGTCTCACCACGGCAAACTGTCCTCTTCAGCACGTTATTTAATCCAATTTGTGTTCCATCTTTGAAAGACAGCGATGGGAAGCAAAGAGCTGAATATTGGAATAACTCCGAGGCATCGCAGTCCACGTGTGCGTGGGGAAGCGGGAGGACTTTCCCATCTGGATTTTGCTGTCGTTTCTGTAATGATAATCTTTAACTGGGCTGATTATACATTCTGAGATGTGATTGTGGAATGTACAGCTTCCTGAATGGCACTGAGGGAAGGACTTGACCTATTTAAAACTCAGAAGGAAATGCAGGAAGTTATGGTGTGTTGTCCCCCCCACCCAGGGACACCCGGACTTCAAAACCTGCCTCTGACTCGGGCTGTTCCCGTGGGGCTCTGCAGTGCCCTGGGCTGTCCCACAGCCCCAGAGCTCCACACCACACCTGGACTCGCCCTTCTCCTGCTGCAGGGAGCTCTGAGGAGCCAAACCTCCCTCCCAGAGATGTTCCCCAAGTTCTGCACAGGCTCCTCCATCTGCTGCCAGGTGGGTTGGGGTAAATCCTGGTGATTGCCACAGCTTGTGTTTTAGATTAGGTATGAGATGCGGTAGGATAATGGGGAATGGTTTTAAACTAAAAGAATGGTAATTTAGAGTAGATAATAGGATGGAATTGCTGGCTGGGAGGGTGGGCAGGCCCTGGCAGAGGTTGGGCAGAGGAGCTGTGGCTGCCCCTGGATCCCGGGGAGTGTTCGAGGCCAGGCTGGACGGGGCTTGGACATTTATGTGAGGGTGTTAATTGCAGTAGCTCTGTCACAGGAAGCAAGAGGTGCAAAACTTGCCCCAGGCAGAGGAGAGGTCCTGGTGACCACAGCAGATGGGTGGTGGGAAGGTTGGAGGGACTCACACCTTTGCCCACCTCCTGCTCTCGCTTTGAGTGCTCACAGAATCACAGACTGGTTTGGACTGGAAGAGCCCCTAAAGACCATCTAGAGCCAACTCTTCCATGGGCAGTGCTAGCAATGCATAATCTGCAATGTATGTTGATTTGGTTATGACTTAAAACTTCTAGAGAGAAAGAAAAGGGAAGTTTTTGAGGTTGTTTTGGGGAAGAACAAACTGAAGAAAAACTGCTCCTTAGTGAAGCTGATATATTAATTCTTGAGCTCCTGAACAGAAAACTCCCATATTTGCAAAACTCTTTAGCTCCAGCTGCAACAGCAGCACGGGAAGATGGCAAAGCCTCCACACTTACATGTTGTATGGCCTGTGTTACACTTTTGTCCTGTTCTAAGGTGAGATCACACAGTTTCCCAGCACTTAGCAAATCTCTAGGGAGGACTGGGAACATGTAAGTGAACATTTGTGTGCTGGAGACAACTCAATCACATATGGGTGGAGACTCTGCTTGTGTGTGACAGGAGGGAGAATTCTGAAATCACTTGTGTGTCAACAGATGGTTAAACCTGACACCAAATGGGAGTTTGTTAGTGCAGAAACCACCAAGAACAACTTTAAAAAATCACATTCTCATGAAATAATGAGAAAAGTCCCTAAGCTTTAACTCTGGATTATGAATTGCCTAATTGAAGAGCAGTTGTCTAATTTAAAATACTGCGACTTCAGGAACCCCACAGGAGCTCGTGTTAGGCTGATCCCCAAGGGCACCAATGCCACTGCTGAGAGTGGCAGCAGCCAAGAGCCACCTCAGTGCTTGAAGTCCCTTTGTTCAGGGTCTGGAAGCTGCAGAGGTTTATCAAGTGCCTGAGATGTTTTTCCAGGAAGGAGCAGAAGTGGCCTCATCCCTGTGCTGGGGCCATCACCAGCCACCTGTCTCATCCAGGCTCAGCACAGGAGGACGGTGGCTTGGGAAGGCTCCACTTTAAATCATAGAACAGTTTGGAAGGGACCTTAAAGACCACGTAGTTTCAACCTCTGCCATGGACTGGGACACCTTCCACTAGACAAGAACCCAAGGGAAGACAATCGCAGAATCTTCTGTTGGAAGGGACCTTAAAGACCATCTGGTTCCAACCCCCTGCCTGGCTCTTGTGTCAGTTCCAGAAGACCTGAAGGCTGTTGGGGACCTGCACAGGTGCCTTTGCAGGAGCCATGCCCAGGTATGGTTATTTAATGCAATACAGTTACTGCCAAAGGGCTGAGAGGGCCACGTCCAGCTGGGATGTTCCATCATGTGGAATTGTTTGAGCAGTTCCCTAAAGCCAGCCGTGTCTGTGGGTCTGCTCCAGCTGCTCACCCCTTGCGGCAGAACTTCCCAGCTGGATGCACCACCACTGAGAACCTGGGCAGGGGTGGGACTGGGGCAGGAGACCTGTGGCAACAGTTCTGGAAACAGCTCACTGTCACTGCCTGCATCTGCGTTGGATTGGGAGTCATGGCTGTGCCCTGCCCCTGGACAGCATTGAAAATGCCACAATTATAACTGCAGTGGGGTTTTTCCAGCCCTGGGAGTATAAAGATTAGTGCATAACTTTTCACGGTGCATTGTGGCTTTTCCTCCTTTCCACATGCAGAACAAATGTGCTTTAAATGCAGCAAACACCAGCTGAAGGTTCACATGGTTACACAACCTAATTATAACATCCAGTGTGTTCCAAAAGCGCAGTGGAGTAAATAAATGTATGGCCCAGCTGAAGGATGCAGCCCTGAGAGTCAGATATTGAACAGGCTGGAAAGTAATTAAAAGCCAAGTATCCATTAAAGTTTGCAATTTAAGAGGAGTTTAGATTTTACTTTGGAAAGTGGGATGGAGTTGAGGAGAACCTTCTGTGCAAACAATAGCCATGAATATTCAGGTTTCTGGAGTTAGGAAAAGAGCAATTTCTGTTGAGAAGAGAAACAGTGGTTTCTTTTTAGGCATTTTTGAGGAGGAAGGGCCGCATTAAAGAAGTAACTTGTGGTGTTCTGCTGTCACAGTTTATTACTTGGGGGACAGAGGTGGGGACAGGCTTGAGCTGCCCCTCCTTAAAGCACAGAGAGCCCTTGCATCTATTAATTCATTAGTGAAAGTGCAGTGTAGCATCTCCCTGCTCTGTTTGCTTTCAGCAGCTGAAGTCCATTTTGCTGCTGAATTACACTTGATGCTGGAGGAGGTGTTCTGGAAATAGCCAATATTAGCCACAAGAGACAGATACGAGCTGATAAAATCCATTTTATTTATGGTATTTCCAGCTCTCTTGTCAGGATAATGTATTGCATCACCGGGGAACACTGGATTTAGTTTAACCTTGCTCTGAGAAGCTGATTTGCCACATCCCTGTCCGCTGAGCCGCGGCTCCCGGCGCCCATTCCCGAGGCTGTGATTTATGGGAAGCTTTCTGGGTCACAATAGCTGGGGCAAAATATTACATATTATGCCTCTCCTGGAAGTGTAAGTATGAAGACAACATCACTTATTTCGGCACGAACATGTGCATTCATTTCCAATTGCTTCAGGAGGGGCAGAGGGTGTTTAACCCTTGTCTGCTCGAGGGCAGCTGTTGGTGCAGCCGATGTGTTGACGGTCCGGCAGTGAAATGCCCTGGCCAGGCTGGATCTTCCACCCTCTACTCTGCTGAGGAGTGAGTTTGGCACTCAAAAAGAAAGTGTTTTAGACTAGGAATGGCTTGTAATTAAGATCTACTGTATCCCCTTCTTAATTAAGAAGTGCTGATGGGTGGTGTTGGGCAGGCAAGATGTTACCTAAGCTGGTTTCTGGCTCTTTCTGAAGGCTGAAATCTATCCCCTTGTCCTGACCAGCCAGGAGTGTGGGTTCTTTCTGGCCTTACTTTTGGAGAAATGCCATGGGAGGCCATGAATCCACCTGCTCTGGACCTTGGCCCGGTCAGTGCCCCTGGATATTGGCACTGACGTGACGTTCATGGTGATGGAGGCGGTGGTGGTACCACACTGAGCCTGAAGGGAGACCAGACCCTCTGCTCCAGCGGAATTCCAGCCCAGAGCAAGGCCCAGGGATAACAGACCACAAAGGACCACAGACATGGGAGGTCAGTGCTGGCTTTACTGGCGGCGTTGCCTGGGTTTCCCTTCCCGGTTTTCCATTCAGCCCTGTGCTTCCCAGGAGCCGTGTTGGCATGGCAGCAAACCACCCCCCATCTGCCTTTGAGGAGCAGAGAAATGCTAAGTGTTGCATAAAGGGATGAGCACTTAATTAACCCCCCAACCCTCCCACCTCCAGACTTCAGGCTCAACACAGTCCCCTTCATCCCCAGCTTCAGCGCTCAGCGCGTGATGCAGCCGAAACCAAGTCCCCTGTCAAAACATCTCCTCACCTGCTCCCTGCAGAGGCTGCACAGGTTTCTTGTCCCTGACCTTTTCTGTTTGCTTTTGTAGTTCATGTTTCCCCTAATAAGTAGATCTTAATTGTGGCTGTCCAAGGTTTGGAAGAAATGTGTAGAGATAAAATTTGAAGGCTGGAAAATTAAAAAGCTTGTCAGAGGAGAAGCACCTCAACGAGGAGACACAAACACTGGGCTGTGAGTTACTTGTCTTTTACACTGTTTCCTCGTTGGTGTACAGACCATTTTAGTTTAAACCTTTCAGTGCATGTCAAAGTAAATTGGCTCAGAATAATTTGCAGGTGTTTTATATACTTACTGTATAGTGATTTCACAGTAAAGATATTTGGTTTCCATCTAATATTTGAGGATATCTCTTCTCTTTTGCCCCTAATACAAAGCCCTGATTTCTCAATTCCTGAGCTCTTGAATTTGTACTTTGAGAAAACTTTGTTTAGAAACATCCACAGCTTTTGCCAGAGCACAGAGCACACGTATTGTGCTTGTCATTCAAAAGGGTTTGAACCTCAACATCTTTAGTGAGATGCCTGTTAAGCTGGTTATAGCCAGGGGATATACATGGTTATAGCAGTAGGACTGAGATGATATGAGAGACTACAATAATATACAAATATATTGCATATATCCAATAGGAGAGATTATTTACAAGGGATGGAGGGACAGGACACAGGGAATGGCTTCCCAGTGCCAGAGGGCAGGGCTGGATGGGATATTGGGAAGGAATTGCTGGCTGGGAGGGTGGGCAGGGGCTGGCACAGGTTGGGCAGAGAAGCTGTGGCTGCCCCTGGATCCCTGGGAGTGTCCAAGGCCAGGTTGGACGGGGCTTGGAGCACCCTGGGCTGGTGGGAGGTGTCCCTGCCATGGCGGGGGTGGCACTGGGTGGGCTTTGAGGTCCCTCGATCCTTGTGGGTCCCTTCCAACTCAGGATATTCTATATTTCCATGATTAATGACTTGGGAAGCTTGCTGGCAAAATCTCCCAAGAAATAATACCCAGGATCCCTGAGCTGGCTGTGAAATTGTAGAAGCAAATCCAGTAATTACCTTGAAGTGTCTCCTCCAATCATGGTGAAACATGGATTTTTTAGAGTAAGTGTGTGTTTCATTTGACAAATACATATGAATGTTTTGATTTTCCTCTTTTACAAAAGATACGTGCGAGCTGACAGAAGTTATTCACTGTTTGGGACTTTGGACAGTCAGACAAACTTGAATTTTCTATGTGGAGGTTCGAGGTCTGACTTGGAGGAACTAAAGTTGTGAATATTCTGTTATTTCTTTGTTTTATAATTGCATGCAGGGACAGCAGCAAACTTTGTGTGGGGAAAGCCTGCACTTGGCTCAGGGTTATCCTGCAGAAACTTAAACTTCAGAGGTTTCTCCAAGAATCCATATAAATATATCTATGTATAGGGATTGAAACGTACACATTTCTGTTTCCGTAAGTGACTGCACTAAGCTCAGATCTGCAGGACAACTCCTCCCAAGCCTGATCAAGCTCAGTCTCATTCTTCAGAAGATGCTGCCCCTTGGGCTGTGGGCAGAGGTCAAAGCTGCTGCAGGGGGTGGCCCCAACAGGTGCACTGAGACAGGAGGTCTGTTTTGGAGGTGTTCTTAGCAGGGTCCGTGTTACAGCAAAGCAACCTTTGGGCATTCCCAGCCGGCATTAACTTTTCATTCCCTGCTATTTGGGAGGCAGCAGAGGCTCCTTTTCCAGGGAAGGATCAGCAATCCTGCTGTGCCCGTGCATGACAATGAGGAGCATTGGCTCTCCAAGAACATCCCTGGCCCTGTGATGGGAGCTCGTGGATCTGCTGGGTTACCTGAGCATTCACTCTGAGCACGTAATGAGACCTTCTTGTCCTCTGTAGGAGACACCTGTTTGTCACAGCCTCCTACCTTCAGGGCCCTCCTGAAATGTTCCTGCTCCCAATTATTCTTTCCTTCAAAATCTATGGGTGCCGTAACTCAGGGGTTGGATGGAGCTGGTGATTTAAGTCAGGAGTTGAACTGAAGATGTGGAAGATAAAATCTGACACAGTGAAGCAACCTGACGACTGCAGTCTGAGCAGCCACGGGCTGGCAGTCCGTCTGTTTGGAGTCATGAGCAGCTCGCTGGGTGCCCTTTCTCCCTGTGCTGTCCCCAGGATGGCTCCACACTTTCCAGGTACTTCTGGCAAGGTTTAGTGTTAAGTGAAAGCAAAGCCAAAGAAATGAATGGTCTTGCTTTTCCTTTCTGTCTTGCATTGAGGTACATCTAAGGGAAGATACCTGAGTATGAATTCTGAGCTTTTTCATGCTTTTTGGGTTTGAAAAGCTGTTATGTTTCAGGGTGAATTTTGTCATGGAAAGGGTGGTCAGGCCTTGGCAGGGGCTGCCCAGGGAGGGTTGGAGTGCCCAGCCCTGGAGGTGCCCAAGGCAGGACTGGCCGTGGCACTGAGTGCTCTGGGCTGGGGGACAAGGTGGGCATCGGGCACAGGGTGGGCTCCGTGGGCTGGCAGGGCTTTGCCAGCCTCAGGGATTCTGTGTTGTTTTAGTTTTTGGTCCCCAACCCACAGGAATTGTCTGACTCTTGGGCCTGCTGGGCTGAATGCTGTTGAAATTATTCTTTAATTTTCAAGGAGTTTTACTTTCTGCATCTCATTTATTGTGAACATACATCAGCTGTTACTGAGACTCCAAAACTCATTTTTCTGCTCCTTTGCCCATTTTTTCTTCCCTTCACACTGCTTGTGTTTTACAGCACACCTGACTTGTTGCCCTTTAGTTATAATTTTAGGGGATTGTCACATATTTCACACTAACTTTTTCCTGTGTTGCTTGGAGAAAGGTTAAGTATGTTCTTGATTACTCCTGTAGTTCTGTTTTTTATGGTGCTGTTGAATTAAATGCAAATGATTTGTTGCATGGCTCGAGCATCAAATGTATACACTGAATTATTTCTTTACATTTGGTTAAAGCTGGGAATATTCTAGAGGGTAAATATGTATGCAAATTACCTACATTGAGTAAACTTCCCACACTCTCCGTTTACAGAAGATGTATTTATTCCTTTGGAAATTTATCAGCAAAAAGACCAAAGTCTTTCCAGTTTTAGAAACCATTCCAGAGCACCCCGGGAGAGGGGCAGCTTTATGGCCACGTTAGAATGAAGAATAGGAGGTATTTTTTTTATATTGTATTGAGTCAAAATGCTCACATGTGCTTTGATTCCCGTACTCAATTCATATATTTGTATTTATTATTTATTTATTACATTCAGAGTTACTTTGTGGCTTTGTCTTTCCCAATGTGCCTTGGCATGCCAAAACTGTATTTTTTAATTTTTTTTCTTAATTCTAATCAGAAGGTACTTTGTGTACTGTGAAAATTTGTTCCCAAGACAGAGGGAGTGGGGGGATGCTTTTTCTGGGTTTACAGGAGTTAGAAAGCAGCCTGCTTTGGCTCTTTGAGAATGCAAATGATTGCGTGTGAGCAAGATCCGCTGGTACAGAAATAAAATATTCCACATCCTGTTTGGGAAATAATAATCCATATCTAAGCAACACATAGTAGGTGGCTAAATAAGACCTTGGCCTTCACTTGCAGCAGAATATGAGGAGCTACATTAATTTGGTGGTGATTAAAAATCAAACTGTCAGTAGCAGCTAATAAAGGTCTTATGGCATTGGGGAGGAGGTGCCCAGCTTGCTCTGGAAGCTTCACATTCCAGATACACTCCCCACGAGTTTTGCAGTGCAGTTCTTGATTGACTGTATCTGGCAGGAAGCATTTCTTCTCTAATGTTAAGGTATTTTGATAAAGTAGAAATTCATAATGTGTAATATAAGGTTATTTTTTAAAGGAAACTTTGACAAGTCTAACTTTAAGTGAAGGAATTGCTGGCTGGGAGGGTGGGCAGGCCCTGGCACAGGTTGGGCAGAGAAGCTGTGGCTGCCCCTGGATCCCTGGGAGTGTCCAAGGCCAGGTTGGACGGGGCTTGGAGCGACCTGGGCTGGTGGGAGGTGTCCCTGCCCATGGCAGGGGGTGGGGTGAGATGGGCTTTGAGGTCCCTTCTAACCCAAACCGGTCTGGGATTCTGTCATTCCAGGATTCTCAGTCAACACAGTCAGACTTTGTTCCTCTGAGCTTTGACTCCTATGGAGGTCAATCCTAATATTTTTCATAAGTGTGTGGTGACAGCACAGGAGGTGAACTCTGTAAGCACCACCCTTGGAGTAATGTTCCTTTGTCTGGTGCTTCCATTTTATCCCACCTGGCTGCTGTAAATCCCACCCCTCCTAATGACTCCCCTAATGACAACACACCGTCCAGGAGAGCTGTCTGCCCTGTCCCTGGGAGTGATGGCTGTGCATGAGGGATGCTGTGGTGGGATGAGCTCCAGGTGTCCTGCTCCAAGGAACCCCCTGTGAACTGCTGGGGGTGACAAACTAGGCCACGGAGAGGTAATTAATCCCTTTCCAGTTAAGGAAGGAAACGGCTAATTTTATATATTGTTCTATAAATAAAGCCCTCACAGAGCGAAATGAGCTCTTCCAGATGTACCATCGCTCTGTGCACTAAGTAGGGGTGGTTTGTTATCATGTTTTTGATGACTTGCCATTGTTCTCTGTTTACTTTTGCCCAAAAATACGTCCTTGCTGTGCTGCAGCAATTTCCAGGGTCCTTAATTTGTTTTGTTTGAGGTGTATTTCTCAGTCACACACTGCAGCATAATGATGACACGGAGCTTGTTATTTAGCAGCTCGTTTCAATGAGAATAGACATAATTTAAATAGACGGAAACGGCCTTTAATACTATTTTTAAAGACTAATGAGAGTGCTCTGCGGGGCTGAGCGAGGAGCTGTGGAATACAGAACAAACAGAGTTGTTCAGATGCATTTAGATGATTCTTTCGGCCCTTCATGGGGTTGTTTCAACTCGGCAGTGGTGAGATTTATCAAAGGGGCTGGGAATCACTTTGATACAAAAGAGATATTTATTTCACTGCAGGCTGCCTTTTCCACGAGGTGATGGAAGCATTTTTCCTTTTGTTGAAATGTTGCTTTAAAAAATGCCAGTGGTGAGAATCCTTTATGTATTTCTAAGTTCTCTTCTTTTATATACAGTGCCCAAAAAATGATTGATTGTTTTATTTGAATAGACTGCTTAATTCCTCTTTGGGGTAGAGTGGAGAGTTGCCATGGCCTCAGGTTGTACCAGGGGAGGTCTAGATTGGGTACTTGGAATTATTTCTCCATGGAAAGGGCTGTCCAGCCCTGGCACAGCTGTAGGGCAGGGGTGGATCCCCATCCCTGGAGGGGTTTAAGAGCCGTGTGGATGTGGCACTTGGGGACAGGGGTCAGTGGTGGCCTTGGCAGGGCTGGGGGATGGTTGGATTCCATGGTCTTGGAGGGCTTTTCCAGCCTCGTGAGTTCCCAGGTTCTAAGACACGAACACAGCAGCAGCCCAGACACTCAGTGGTGTGTGGCTGATGGTTCCCACGGTTGGTACCACTCGGGAGCATCATCCTGCTCCAAAGCCAGAGGTGGGGGGAACTTTCCAGACTTCAGAAGAATCTCTGTGTCTCAATACAGTTATTATAGGCACGGCTTTTTTATGTATAATCTTTCTCTTTGTTTCTTCCTCTTTTTTAACAAAAGAAGCACCTTTGTTCTTTCTGAAGTCAAGGCATTTAACACAGAATGTGAAGTTTTCACAAGTGAGATGAAGAGTGTTGATGGGTGTCCTGATCCTCCCTTCCCTCTCTCTCTCAGCATTCAGGAGCAAAGCTCCCTACGTTAGGGCAAGGCAATAACAAGTTTAAGCAAGGCTTGGGCAAAGCAGAGAAAAGTCCAAACTTTTGATTTCCTACTTGTTGAAACGAATGTGTTTGGGACAGAGTTCAGGAGCCCGGTGTCTGAAAGGGATGTTTTATTTAAAATAATTCTTAAACAATTTCAGGTGAGTGTTCCCATTCAAAGAGGAGGTTCCAGTGCTGTGCCTACTCTCCTACATTCAGAATTCCTTCTTGGTGGTCTTTCCCCACGATGTGGGAATGCTGGAGCCGGTGGGATCTTCACAGTCTGTTCCTCTGGGGGGTTTTATGGCCAAAATACGGAGGAAGCTCCACCCTGCAGCTCTCCATGAAGCCCGTGGGTTGTGGTGCAGCGCTGGCCACATCAGAGCATTCCAGTTTCAGGGTGCAGTCTCTGGTCCAAGTGTTCCTGACCCAGGGCTGCAAACCAGAGGGGACTCCTCTTGTTTCAGAGCAGAGACATCAAACTGGATCCCCCGAGCTGAGTTTATCACACCCTGAACCACAGATTTCTGGGGCCCAAACCTGATTTTGCTCTGATTTAGGCAAGTTTTTCATTCCCAAAACACTTCTGCAAGTCTTGGTTTCCCTCTTATTGCGAGAGATTTTTTTTTTTGCGTGTGTGTTTTTAGTCTTAGTTCCCTGGGATAGGAATTCCAGTGTTTCCCTGTCTTTAGCTCCTCGCAGGTGATTCCTGTCTGGCTTTCCCCACAGCTGCCCATGTTTTCCTTCTCAGATTCCCACTGTTGCATCCTCCCCTACCTCATTCCAGCCCTCAATATGCTGCTTTGCCCTTTCCCGGTTCTTCTGGAGCTACAAAGGTTTTTATTTTTGATACCTCTGTGTATCACATGTGCAAAAATGATTGCTTTTAATTTTTTTCTGAGTTCTAGTTTCCAGTAGGCCTTGACCTTCCTGTGTGCTGTGCATTTTCCCCCAAATAAGCCTTTTTCTCTCTAGTTTATTCTTCTGTGGCATCAAGGGAAAATTCTGTGGGTATTTATGGTACCTGCTCTGAATTTCCAACTGCAGGAACAGAAGGAAGGGTGGACAAGACACCCCCTTTATTGGTGTAACTGTGCAAATGCACAGAGCAGTTGGATCCAGGTTTGCACATAAAGTCAGGGAGCTGATTCCCCTCCCAGGCAGAATAAAAGTCTCAGAATCTGAGTGATTTGGATTGGAAGGGACCTCAAAGCCCATCCAGTGCCACCCCTGCCATGGGCAGGGACACCTTCCACCAGCCCAGGGTGCTCCAAGCCCCGTCCAGCCTGGCCTGGGACACTCCCAGGGATCCAGGGGCAGCCACAGCTTGTGCTCCCTTTTGCCTCTCCCCAGAGAAGAAGTTTGTCCCCTCTGTAGACATGTAGTTTTTAAACCATGACAGTTGTATAAATTAATTTTTCTGACCTGCAGTATTTAATCTTATTAAATGATGACTTTAGGAGCCTGTTCCCCGCTGTAAGAGGATTAGGCTGTTGCAGACTTTGTTTGTACTGCAGCGTGGAATCAGCCTAACACGAGTTTTATTGAATTTTTTCTAACTTATCTTTGGAGAAGTGGCAAAGCAGAACTCGTTGCCAATTAATCCCCCGTGTTCTGGTGACCCTGAGGGTGGAGGGCTTTGTTGTCCCCGTGGGTGCTCAGGGCTCTCCTGGGGTCCTGCTGTCTCTCCTCCACAGTGTGCACGAGGTCTGCAGGAGGGAGAGAAGGGAATCCCAGAATGGTTTGGGTTGGAAGGGACCTTAAAGCCCATCCAGTGCCACCCTCTTCTCCAGGTGAGCATCCCCAGCTCTCCCAGCCTGTCACCTGAGTTTGGGTTCCCGCTGGCCAAGCAAGAAGATTTTATCTCTAATTATCTGTAAGTTATCTGCAATTTAACCTGTATAAACAGGTTAAACATTACAAGACCAAACCATGAGCATAACACACCCTGGGTAACGCTGGCAAGCTGAGATGTCCAGCCTAGGAAACTTGAGTTTGATTTTTATTAATTTAAACACTACAATATTTCTAAATGTGATATTAAAACTTGTCTTTAACCAACAATTCCAACAGTGCTAATACTCTTTAAAATACTCCTGGTTGCCTAGAATCTGAGTTACCTGGGAAAACAGACCCCACTGCTGCAACCTGCTCCAAGCTGACTTTTTCATGCTGCTGCATCTTCCATTTTCCAGCCTTATTTCTCTTCTAACTTGGGGATTTACCCAGAGACACAAAGAGGAGCAGTGGAGTTGGGAAGGACTAAGGAATTTCTTATACAGTCCTGCTTTTTGTCTCAAAACCATATTCAGGTGAGGAAAAACAGTTTTAGAGTTTTTAGAGTAAATGGATTTTTTGTATTAAATTCTCCTCATCCCCCACTGTCAACTGCAATTACAAAACATCAAAGCACATTAATTTTCTGCTTTTAAATCCTCTATGGCAACGTTTTGTTGAAATAGTTGGATTATATTGTATTATGCCAATACTACACTGGTAGAAGTTTCAATCTCCTTAGACACAAAGAAGTGCAAAAATTACATTAACAAGCATGAAGAAATTTAAACTCTCAATGCCTCTAATTTATGCCATTTTTCTGTGGGTTTTCTTTAACCATCTTTCTTTTAACAGCTTGATGCCGCCTCTTTAATGCACAGTTTGCATTTTGCAGGGGAAACAGCTGAACGTTTGGAGAGGAGAGGGGAATCCAAGGGGAGCAGCCTGCCCACGCTCCCCACCCACCCGTCCTCCCACACGCACGTGGGAGNCAAACCATTCCATGACTCTGTGAGTTGTAATGAAGAATTAGATAATTACTGTTCAAACCAATGCTTTCAGGATCAGTTCTCACTTGTCTCTGTTCTCTCCTCCAAGCACTGCATCCGTTTCAGCTCCTCAGGCGCTCACAGGTCTGTGGGAACCAGGGCTGTTACAATAACACATTAAACTGAGTAATGTCTCTTTTTTTTTTTTAAGGTGAAACTGAGCAGTTTGATTTAATAGGGAATCTCTCACATGGCATTTCTGTGACTGGCATTGAAAGGTGAACATCTGGAGTGACACAGTGCTGGGTGTGAGCTCAGGTAGGAGCACCTTCTCATTCAGCCCTGGGACTTGTACCTTGTTGGCTGGCAGTGGGATCAAAGTGTCTGATTAATTCTCCAAGCCAGTTATTCCAGCAGGGTGTTTAGCCCTGGGAAATGCCCCCCTCTGCCTCATGGGCTGTTGAAAGCATCTTAGCTCTGTCTGCCTTCCACCCCACTATCCCTCCCTTCTGGAGAGCAGCCAAGCCCATGGCCATCCCAGAAAAGCTTCCTCAGGTGCAAGACATGTTGCCGAGTCAGACTAGCACCTATTTCTATGGAACAGGAGGAAAAGAGGCCGTGGCAGCAGGTCTGGACAGTCTGGAAGCACAATTCAGGCACTGAACTGCTCAGGGAAGAGGCTTCACTGGGTGATTGTCAGCTCTGGCTTTCACTGAGCTGGGCAGGATCTAAAGCTGGGAGAAATTCCAGTCTCACAGACCTGTAAAAGTCCATGAGCATCAGCTTTACTCTTTACCTTCAGTCCTGCAGGAATTGGAGGGTTGACATCATTACAAAGGCAACTGCACGAGCTGCAGAGCCCCAAAGGCAGCAGATGCTGCCTTGGAGAAGGCCCAGCTTGGAGATAAAGCATCAATATTTATGGGTCAGAACTGTTCCTTGTCCAGGGACTCGAGGGGAAAACTGCTCTGGAGCAGCGGGTGGGGTGATGGCCAGCAGAACCTCTCTGGAGCGGGAGAGGAGCTGGGACTCCAAGGGCAGAGGAGGGACCGGGGCCAGAGCAGGGCTGGGGCTGTGGGGCTGCAGGATGCACACAAGTGCTGCTGCTTGAAGAGGACTCTGGCAGGTTTAAATAGGACAGCACGAGACGGCAGTAACATCCTATTCATTTTTTCTTTATTTTTCCTATCTGTTTTGCGGATTTGTCAATTTATTGGTAATTTTGACTGGTCCTTACTAGAGCTTTTGTTACTGAGTCGATATAATGATAATTTTATCTTAGTTGCATGCACAATTTATTGAAATATTGATAGTTCTCTTCCCGCTATGGCCAACATAGATCTGTCAGGACAAAGCAGCCTGTTTCTGAAAATGATGTCTAAAATTAACTTCAGAATTTCCAAGCTGGACACGCTTTGCTTGTAATAATTTTAGCACTTCAGGTTTAGCATCAGTAGCCCTGTTTATAGTTTAAATAACTACAAGGAGAATCCAGTAATAAGCATCAAAGGGCCTTGGCTATTTTTCAGAAGCTCTGTGTGTGTTCATAGGGCAGGGTGGGGGAAAAGGAGAATGATCGTGAGAAGGAGGCAAAACTCTCTTCTGTATTTGCTTTCCCTGTGATATTTTTGGTGTCTCAGACCTGTTCCTTTTTTAATTCATCCCTCCTTTTTCTTGGTCCATCCACATAAATGGAGGAAATTCTTTCTCCAGGCTTGGTGTGCCAGAGCCAGCTGATGGGACAGCAGCATCACAAAAGGCTGGTTTAATATTCCCATTTTGCTTTGCCTTTCTCAGTGAGTAAATTGGGGCAAAATGAATTTGTGTATCCAGATAAGTTGGATTTTCCACTCTGGGATGGACAATGTCCCATAGAAAGGATGAGTAACCCTGGTGGGATTGCCTGATGGTCTCTGGATATGGTGTTGAACCTGTGCCACCCATACCCTTCTGTATTGACTTGTGCATCATTCCCCCACTGAGTTGGGCCACTCCATTTATTCTCGGGTAGTTTTGATTCATAAAACCATTCATGGGAAGCCTTGGATAGGAGAAAAGCTGTGATATTTGTTACTGCTCTTGTGGGGGAGCTGCTTCCTGGGAATTTTGGAAAGGCATTTATTCCTTTCATATGCTTTCAGATTGAGTTCCTTTTATATGCTTCATGTTTTACTCCCTTTTCCAGTTTCAATGTGAAAGAGGATCCCAGTGGATAGGATTTGGATTCAGGTTAATACCTTTCCCAACTTTTAGGACTTCAAAATGCAAACCTTAACCTTGCAGAAACAAGAGATGCATCTCAGGTACTTCTGAGATCTGACTGGACCAAACCACAATCTTCATTTCCATTTCCTTTTATATCTGGAACAAATTCAAAGGTATGAGAAGAAAATAGGTGCCATAAGTATTAGATGTCAGATAAGAAGCTTGAAATAGGTAGGTCTGGAGGAGAGGCAGGAGCACCTGCACAGCTACTCCTCCTTCAAGGAAATCCCCTGTGAAGGAGAGAGATCCTCACATATCATCACTCTGGAAGCACAATGACCTTTTTAGATGGCTCACAGAGGTGGATGAGATGGCTAAAAACAATCCTTCACACACCCTAGTCTTGATTAGTGGCTGAGCAAGGTTCACCTGAATTTCCATCCTTGCAGAGTAGAGGAGAATTATCATTTGGGACACATCCAATTAATTATGGCTGATCCCCACAATTGTTCAGGTGCACCACTGTGGTCGCTCTGTCTGAAACCCCACAGGGCTCTCCATCACCTCGCTGGCAGTTCCTTTAGTGGCCACTCAGCGACTTTTTGGCTCCATTGTTTTGTACCTTAATGATTTTTCCAAGCCTGTCCATTGAGACTTGGCTTCCTCTTGGGGCTTTAGGTGGACCCCAGTGGGGTCTGTACCTTCCTCATGAGGGGCAGCTCCAACCTCTGCTCCCTGTGAGCAGGGACAGCACCCAGGGAATGGCTGGAGCTGTGTCAGGGCAGGGTCAGGTGGGATCTCAGGGAAAGGTCCTTCCCCCAGAGGGTGGTGGGCACTGCCCAGGCTCCCCAGGGCAGTGGGCATGGCCCCAAGGCTGCCAGAGCTCCAGGAGGGTTTGGATGATGGGACAGGGACAGGGTGGGATTGTTGGGGTGTCCTGGGCAGGCTCAGGAGTTGGACTGGACGGTCCTTCTTCCAGTCAGGATATTCTCTGACTCTAAATACACCCTCAGCACTGGGCAGGAACAGCTTTCTGGGTGCCAGTGGCTCCAGCCCCGGAGCTGCCCCATGGTGGGCAGTGTCTGCAAGGACAGCACCTCCTGGAACCTTTGTGCGAATGTTTGGGAGGTGTTTAGTTTGATCAACACTTACAATATCTGTTCCTGCCTATGCTTTTCCCAGGTCTTGCTCCCTCAACATGAAAATACAACCAGAGCTCTAATTCCTCAGCCCCTCGGGCTCCCTGTGCTCCTGCACTGAGGGCGCAGCCCTGCCAGGCTTCCTCAGGGCTCTTCCTTTATTTGCCAAAGATCAAAAGGTCGCGCAATTCCAGCTTGCTGAAGCTCCAACTGAATTACATCATGCAGAGAAATTTCTATTTTCGCTCTAACAAACTTCTCCTACGAGGATGTTTTGCTCACTTGAGCAGAAAAGAGGCTGCGTTAGCAGCTTTTGTGAGCAATGTTCCCTGAGAGTAGATCCACGGGTGGTCCTCTGTCCATGCCCTGGACGCAGCTCCGGCTCCCCACCCCAGTGCTGCCCTCAGATCGTCCCCAGGTGTGATCCCTGTTTGCTCAGCGGCCCTTGGATGGCAGAGAAAGGAGCCCTGTGTGCACAGGCTGAGGTGTGCAGTGGGTGCCTGTCTCTGAGGCGCGCTGTGAACACAAACAGGGGTTTCAGCATCTGCTGCAGTGCCCCAGACCTTCAAAAAAGGGTGGACAGGCAGATTCACAGAATTGTGGAATTTTCAAGATTGGGAAAAACCTCCAAGACCACGAAGTCCAACCTTCAGGCGAATGCCACCATGGCCACTAACTCACATCACAAAGTGCCATGTGTGCTCATGTTTTGGATGCCTCCAGGGATGGTGACTGCACTGCTGCCCTGGGCAGCCCCTCCCTGTCCCTGACCACTCTTTCAGCAAAGCATTTTTCCCTCATATCCAATCTCAACCTCCCTCTTGGGAATTCAGTATGGTGAGAGGCCAGGGCTCAGGGGAGGAGGAGATAGGGCGATGCCTTCTGGGACTCTGCTGAGAAGGTGCCCATTCCAGCTCCTTTTGTGTGCAAGTTCGGCTCTATTAAGTTCCCCCGTTTCTTCACCACTGTTGTTTAAGGATGGCTTTACAACAAAACTCGGTGCTACAGCAAGATAACGCACACAATTTCCTTGGTGAATAGCAGAACTACGAGCTGGTTGGGTTTAATCAAATGGCAATCTATGGATGTGTGTGTGTAGGCAGGGCCTGTGCATTTTAAGACCTATCACTCCTAGAATCACAATCCAATTATTGCAAGACTGCAAATCCCTGGGAACTGGCGTCCAGCCAAAGCTAATGAAAAATGTGTGTGGACAATATTGAGAAAATGCAGGTGCTGTGCTTGTAGCACCACCCCAAAGTGGGGGGTTACACATCCCTCCTCCCTCAGGGCTGGCTTTCCTGGACCTCCAGGTTGGACGGGGCTTGGAGCAACCTGGACTAGTGGAAGGTCCCTGCCCATGGCAGGGGGTGGCATGAGGTGAGGTTTAGGGTCCCTTTCCACCCAAGCCACTCTGGAATTCCACTGCTCTCTCAAGCATCATTTTTCATGAAAGCCTGTTGGTCTCGTCTTGCTTTCACCGTTTCCCCCCACATTTCATTTTCTCTCCGGCTTTAGGCAGTACTTTCTGGGATTCTGCAGTTTGGCCATTTTCTAACTTTCCAGCAAAAACTGAGGCTACTTGTAAGTTTCTGTTTTCCAAGTGCCCTCAGATGTAATTTCTAATCGTGTCACTGAAATAACAATGAATGTTAAGTTACCTTTAAACAAATGGGATTTCTGTGTTTTCTGTCCTGACACCTCCAGGGGTGTGTTAGAACTGAGAAACACACCCAAGGTGAGAAAAGCTGATTTTTATTCAGTGTCACTGAGCTCATGTGTCTCCTGACCAGCTCTGCAAGGACTTTCTGTGAGGGTGTGATCCAAGTGCCACCGAGCTGAGGGGCTGTGACAGCTTGGGTGTGGAACAGACCCCCAGCCCAAGGGCAGGGCCTGAGTGTCCCCAGGAAGGTGGGGGCTGGAGCAGCCCTGCCAAGCAGGACCTGGTGGGGGGGATGAGAGGCTGGACATGTGCACTGACAGCCCAGAACCCCCCNCCTTCCCACCCAAACCAGTCTGGGATTTTATAATCCTATGTAATATTACAAAACCCTCCTGTTTTTTGCAAATTCTGTCCTGAATTTGGAAATAAGTCCAAATGAGTTTATTCAAAAATGAATCCTGATAAATTTTAAAAGGAAAAGTGAGACTTCCTGTGAAACCATCCCCAGCCATAGCAACAGTATAAAAATTGTTATTTGAGGAGGACCTTTTACAACTTAATTCCATCCCTATTTTCTATTTTTAACCTTTAATCAAAGCTCCTGACTTGTGGGGAAATACAATAAATCTTTATATCTCCAAAGCTTTTAAAGTATTCAGTGCACTTGCTGTTCTCTTTCTGACAGGTGATTATCCTTTTGAGTTGGAAATTTTCTCTTATTTGTGCCTGAAACTGTTGAAAGTCGAAGAGTGGCCTCAGGTTCTATTAATAGCAGCTCTAATGAAGGTGGGAGGGTGTGTGGAGGCTTTTCATTGCAGGGACATCCACCGGACCAGCTGCTGGGACCACGCTCAGAGCACAAAGTCCTGCTTTTGTTCTACTGTTTCATTTCTTTTTTGGTTCCAGCCCTCCTGTCCTCACACAGCCCTGTAACGGCAGCCTGTCCAAACTTTGGGACAGTTTTCTTTGTTGTGGACTTCCCAACCTTTAACCACCGTGAAAACCTGTCCCGGCTGTCCCTGGGCACAGTAAGATGTGCTGAGTGTGGCTGGTGCTCAGCCCAGCAGTGAGCTCTGTCCTCAGCTGGAGTGGCCTTTGCTGCAGCCTCAGCATTGTCAACAAACCTTAACAGTGGGAATTTCATGGAATTCTAGAGTCACTGAGGCTGGAAAAGCCCTGCCAGCCCACGGAGCCCACCCTGTGCCCGATGCCCACCTTGTCCCCCAGCCCAGAGCACTCAGTGCCACGGCCAGTCCTGCCTTGGGCACCTCCAGGGCTGGGCACTCCAACCCTCCCTGGGCAGCCCCTGCCAAGGCCTGACCGCCCTTTCCAGGCAGGAATTCCTCCCCATGTCCCCCCTGCCCTGGCACACCTTGAGGTTGTTCCCCATTCTCCTTTTGCTGGTTCCTGGGAGAAGAGGCAAACTAACCAACTCCTCCCTAGTTTATTATTGACAAAAATGTCTAAAATCCTGCTCAATCACTGAATTTAAGGCACTGGATCCCAGGATTTCCTGCCTGACTTATTCTGAATGTTACTTCTCACCTGCTCAAAATTGCTTCAGTACTTGGGTTTCTTCTTCTCCCCACTTTGAAATGAATTGTTCTTGTGTTTCAGTCTGTTGGATACTCATAGAAGCACAAAAAAGAAGAGTAAAACCCAACTTTCAGCTCCAGAATGCCTCGTTCAACACAGTTTTTCTCTGCTGAGCTGGAAGTGGGAAGTCGTTTTCTCCTGGAGAGCTGGACCTGAATATTGCATTTATTAGGGTATTTCAATGCATTTATTAGGGTATTTCAAACCATTTATTGGGGTATTTCACCGCATTTATTTATTCACTGTGGTTATTAGGGTATTTCCCTGCATTTATTAAAGTATTTCAATGCATTTACTGGGATATTTCAATGAAATTTTAGGATATTTTCCATGCATTTTTTGGGTATTTCAAAGAACAATCAGTTTAGAGGATTCTGGGATGTCTCTTCACCCAAGAGGCAATAACTTCATCCCTCACAGATGTGAGGCATCCCTGGGGCCCTCCCTCGCTGTCTCTAATGATGCAAATCAGATCTACCACCACCTACTATGGAAACTTTGGGAAGATGCAGATCCTGCCCCCAAACAGGAGAGTGGAATCCATGAGAGTCAGGGGGGATGGGGGCCCTGAAACTGCTCTCCAGAGCCACATTTATTGCCACCATTCTACAGCCTGCAAATTCCAAGGGAAGCTGCACTCTGTGTTACCTGATGTCCCAACTTTGTACATTTACCTTCGAATCCTTGTCATCATCAACCTCTGCTTTTCAGCACTTGTGAATTAATTATTGCCTCAGAAGCAGGAAAACGCAACACTTGTGGCAAGGATTCTGAAATACTTTGCTCTGAACTTAAAAGCTGTGCTGTTTCAGAGGTACCACCACCACTTCCAGTGAGTAATCCTGCTAAAAATAACTGGTACCTGAAAGGGAAGGGATGTTGTAGGTGAGTCAGACTGTGGACTTCAGAACCACGAGGATTTCTTTACAGCAGGCGTAGGACTGCGTCACGTTCCCGGTGAGACTCAGAATCATGGAATCAGAGCCTGGTTTGGGTGGGAAGGGACCTCAAAGCCCACCCAGTGCCCCCCCCTGCCAGGGGCAGGGTCCCCTTCCACCAGCCCAGGTTGCTCCAAGCCCTTTTCAACCTGACCTTGGCCACTTCCAGGGATGGGGCAGTCAAATGTGCTCCAAAGATCACTCTGAAGGTTCAGTGGAGATTAAATCAGATGACAGAGGTACCTTCTCCTTCTCAGCCCAGGGGTGTTTCCTCTGCTGTGTCTTTGATTAAATAATTTCTTGAATTGTTTTGTGGCACAGACTGGGTTGTTTCAGGCTTCCAATTAACAGCTGAATTATTGGTCTTATAATGAAATCTTATGACAAAAACTCCTCTGTTCTAGTCCCTGTTTTGAAACAGATTCCTAAAAATACGCCGGGGGGATTTGCTTCTTCAAATCTCCATAAGGAAACTCATTGACTGAAGCATCCAGAAGTAGATATGCAAGGCACAGAACTTTATTAAAGTTAGAACAGATTTTTGTGCAAACAAAGACTTGTGGTTGAATTTCCAAATGTTGCCCCGGTTGTGCTAAGAGCAGTAACTTATATTTAGAGGTGTACCCAAGTATAACACGTATCTCAGGTGTCTGCTCAGTGTGCTGGGACCACACATAGGAGAGGGCACAAGAATAACAGGATTGTTTTTCTTTGCCAATAAACAAGTCACTAAACACAGCTGTGAAGTTGGAGCTCTCTGTGCTGAAATCCAGCTCATTAAGGAAGTGTTAGGTGCATAAATACCTTCACAGATACAGATTATTTTCCTGCTAGCTTCTAATATTCATCAATAGAAAATATCATAGAAAAACAATAAGAATATGGCAAAAATGCTGGTTTGCTCCAGAAAATAGGTTTGACTTTTGTTTTGGTTTTGTTTGTTTGTTTGTTTTGCTGTTTTTTGGTTGGTTTTGTTTGTTTGTTTTTTAATCAGTGGCTGATTCAGTCTGTACAGGTTAGTCAGCCTGGGAGAGGAAAATCACAGCATCACTGAGGTTGGAAAAGACCTCCCAGACCATCGAGTCCAGCCTGTGCCTGATCCCACCTTGTCCCGTGGCACTCAGTGCTCTGGGCTGGGTGACAAGGTGGGATCAGTCACAGGCTGGACTTTTCCACTCTCGGTGATTCTGTGACTGTGATTCCCTGCTCCCCCAGCCTTGCCTCTCCAGCCATCACCTTCCAGCTGCAATACTGATTGCACTTCAAGTTCCTCCCCTCTGCTTTTCAGTCCGTGGAAGTCCCTTTTTAATTATCTGAAATTAAGCTTTTGTTTCATTGAAGAGTTCTTCCTCACAGCTCCTCCCCTGGGTAACGTGTGAAAGTCTGATCCCACCTGGGCTGTGCCACCCATTGGCAGAACTGGTGGCATTGGCAGAACTGGTGGCTGCTGTGGGGGCAGCGGGTGGGAGCTGTGCAGCCTCTGGCCACGGCCTCAGACCCAGCCCAGCCCTGCTGCCTCTCAGTGAGTGCCAGCACCTGAAAGCAAGCCTGTTTCAGTAAGGGCTGGCTTTGAGATGGGGCTTTAACCACCTGCTTCTCAAAGCTTTGCTTTGTTTTTCACGCAGGACCCAAAGAGCTTTCCCACGTATCCACACACTCTGAACCTCCTGAGCTGAAAATTTCATGAGAACAGTCTGCCTCATGATTTTCTGCTGTTTCATGCTGTCTCTCTTGATGGCAAATTGCCTCGAGAAGAGCCTCTTCTGTAGGTTTCAGGAATGTGCCTGGCTGCTGCTGCTGCTCTATGGTGTGTTCAGGGTTGTCTCCATGCCCAGGGCTCAGCAACGGGCACTGCGGGGAAAAGGCAGAGTGTGTTTGAATCCAAAACAATCTGCTTGGAGCTGGTGACTCCAGGCTGGACCCTCACTGTTTCCCACGTGCTCTGCCTTTCCCTCTGTGTGCACGGGCACAGCTCCGGCTGTCTGGGCTGGCTCTGCAGTGTGGATGTGGCACTCGGGTCGGCGGTGCCTCGGCAGTGCTGGGGGATGTTGGAATCCATGGGCTCGGGGGCTTTTCCAACTTAAAGCGTTCTCTGTTTCTATGAATATGGAGCTGAAGCCTTTGCTCGTCCTGGCTTTTAGGAAAAGATTTCAATGAGCTCACCCTGAGAAGGCTTAAGAGGTTTAGGAGGTACCTGGAACTGGCAGTGAGTTAACTAGTGGGGTGGACTAATCTGGCATTGCATCAAGGAACCACTGAGCAAAACTCCTGCCAGTAGCTTCAAACCCTCATGCCTGAAGTGACCACATCTCACCTGTGAGTTTGAATCTCAGAAATAAAGCAATTCCTGGAAGGATGCACTGGAGGAGTTTCCCTGAACAGGGGTTTTTCCAGGGAGCTGTTGCTCAGCACAGACACAGTGCTACTGTACAAAGCACAGCACTCTGCCAAGCCCCGAAGTTCAGTGTTTCGTACCCAGCCCGCTGTCAGGTGCTGCTCTCACAGGCTGTGTCAGAGCCACATCTCACCTTCCCCTTCTCCTCGAGCTGCTGAAACCCTCCCTGTGCCTGCTCCCCTCCATCCCTGGCAAATTCTGCCCCGGGAGAGTTCAGGGCTCAAAAGCTGCGAGCCCAGGTGGGTGAGGAGCACTTTCCCTTCTCCCTCAGCTCCTGTCCACCTGCAAGAGGAGTCAGGGAGAGTCTGATGTCTGTCCAAAAACATCTGCAATGCGTGGCACGTGTCAGCAAGCAGGGAAGGAAATCCTTGTCGGGATGAGGGGGTTGGTAATGGAAATAACAAGATGGGAATGAAAAATTTCATGTTTCAAATCTAATGTGGCACAGGGAAGTTTGGAATAGTGCTGGGAAATGCAGAGGTGCCAAACCTGTGTTTGTGTCCTGGGTGGAGGATGGTTCCTGTGGAGCCAGAGGAGGGGCTGGGGGTATTTGTGGTCACATTAGCACAGGACTGGTCAGTATTTCACCCTGTCAGTGCCAGCTGGCACAGAGCCATGTCCTGTGGCCCACAGGGACAGCAGAGCCCCAGGAAGGGAATGTTTTATAGGAAACCACATCCCTCAGTGGTGCTGCAATTCAGAAAAGGGAACTCTGATTCCAGCGTCTCAAATTCAGCATTACAACAGAACATTAAAATAACATTTCAGTAAAAAACCCTCCCAAATTTTTCAGTCCAGAGTCTCCAGTGCATGGGGGGATTTGGGAGGGGTTACAGTTTGGTTTTGGTTTGTGCTGGTAACAAAGCCGCTGAAGTTTTCAATGTCACTTGGTATCCTTTGAATACAATTAATCAATATGTTAATAACAAATGCACCTCGTGCCTGCTGAGGTAATTATGTTTGAATTCCCCAGCTGGCTGGAGCAGATGTCGCTCCTGGAGCTGGGGACAGGGAAAGGGGGATGAGCAGCCATGGTTTCCCAGGGAGGGAGGGCTCTGGGGACTCTGCTCACAGAATCACCTTTAAGGGTGTTGTCTCAAGTGTGTCTGCCTACTTCTGTAGAATGGAGTTTATTCATGTCACAGACAGGACAAGGGAATGACTTCCCACTGCCAGAGGGCAGGGTTAGATGGGATACTAGGGATAAGTTCTTCCCTGTGAGGCCCTGGCACAGGGTGCCCAGAGAAGCTGTGGCTGCTCCAACCCTGAAAGTATCCAAGGCCAGGTTGGACAGGGCTTGGAGCACCCTGGGCTGGTGGGAGGTGTCCCTGCCCATGGCAGGGGTGGCACTGGGTGGCCCTTTAAAGGTCCCCTCCAAGCCAAACTATTCTGGGGTCCCCTGATTTGCTGTATGTGCAACACTGTGCAATACATCAGTGTGCAGATTTCAGAAAAGCCCATTCTGGAAATTCAGTCCATGTGAAACCTGCTTTTGAACTGATGTGTGAGAAAGGTCTTCCTGGGGCTTTGGGTGCCAGAGGACTCTTCTCCGCCTGCTGTTTCCCTCCCTGTGGCATGAGAAGCAGGTGCTGTGGGCAGTGATGTCAGGCTGTCACACGTGGATCCCCCTGTGCCCCCTGACTTCTCCTGCACCTCTCAATGCCAAGCCCAAGCACACAGAAGGCTGTGCCAGTCCTGCCCCTGCCAGCTCTGCACGGGCTCGGGTGCAACAGGTGTGTGGATATTTCCTTTTGTTTGCTTTAAAACATGAACTATAATAGTATATACTGTGATTATGGCTGGAAACAGCATAAGTCAGCCAAATTCAGCAGAGGAGAGGCAAATCTGTTCATAGCTGTTGGCCAGGCGTCCCCCACCACAGCAGTGGCCCACGGGGGTTTCGTGGGGCTGTGCAGGGGCAGGAGCTCCACAGCCACTGTGGGAAGAGTTACTTGATGGAGATCTAACTCTTTCCTGGCTTCTTTATGAGGCTCATAAAGCCTGAGCTCAATGACCTGGGTGGCTTTAATTTTATATCCCCCGCTTCTGGCTGTGCTGGTCGATATTGGCAATATCTGCTCACAGGGAGATTTCAGCCTTTCCTCGCAGGGTGTGGGGACCACGAACGAGCTCAGCTGCACATCAACAGTGCAATTTTGTGTGGGGATTAAAGTCAAGCTACGTAATATTTTCCAAAGCCCAGCTCTCCAGAGCGTTCATTGCTGTTCGCCTGGTATTGATTATTATTATTATTATTATTATCATTATTATCTGCAGTCCTGGGTACTGATGGGAACTGGAAATCCCGGATCCTTGAGTCCAGCTCCGGAGAGTGTCGGCCCAAACCAGCTGTGATACAGAGGCATATTCAGGTACCTTGGAGAGCTACTCCAAGGAGTGTCAGCTTCTCCGAGGAGAGAGTTTCCTGTGCCATCCTGGCTGGAGCTGTCAGTGTTCGTGGGCAGGTTCTCCCTGTGGGCACTGGGATACATCCTCATATGTGCACACACACAGGGTTTTGCCCAAGGACACGTGTGCTCTGCAGTGGTGCCATAACCCTCCAGCCCTCACTGCTCTCCATCCAAACAACAGGGGTTTTTGGCTTCAGAAACAACCCCAACATTTATATTCACAGCCAAATAAATAATTGTGGTGCACTGAACAGTTAAATTTGAAACCAGGTTAGAAATGTTTAAGCAGAAATGTGTGCTCTACTTCTGTTCAAATAGGAAATTTGCTTTTCCTTGCTCTAAATTCTCTAAAGGAAATATCAATGCCCAGTGATAAGCTCAAGAAATGACACTGTAAATCCTCACCCTGTGACAGCCATTAAGCTGAAGGAGATCCTTTCCAGTCCAGGGGATCTGACAAAGATCTGCCATGAAACATTCGACTCCATGAGGTGCCCAACCTTTTCTGGGTGCTCCTGAAGGATTTTTGTGCTTGTTTTAGTACTGACATATAAAGCTGGCCTATAGCAATATTTCTGGATTTCCACTACAATGTTCAAACCTTACTATAGCAATTTGGAACATATTTCTCTGTTATTTTAATCTGTGATAAAAGAGTGGAATTTTGGCACCAGTTTTAGTGAACACCATTTACTGCTGCCATAGCCAGCTCACAACCATGGCAAGGAAAACTCATCACTGTAGTGCCTCATACTCCTTGAAATACAGAAAATTTGTGGAAATGAAGATTAGTTCTTATGACAAGGCTATGTTATACATGTTATATAGATATGAAATTATTTGTTTTAATGTTTCCATTTCAATAGTGTCTGGGAGTTGAGTAATATCAGTAAAGTTTGTTCAGAGGTTGGTAAATGGCAGAACAGAAATGCTGCCATCAGAGGGGATTTGCAGCTGCTTATAAAACCTGCAGAGCTCAGGAAAACATAAAACTCCATTTTAGTAAGGGGAGACGAGAATGGAATAATGGGAATTGCACACTGGGAGCGAGGCTGGCTAACACTCACAGTGAGTAAGGGAAGCGTGAGCTCCAGCTGAGGGTCTGTCCAGCCTCCTTACACTGAAATGCTGAAGTTCATCAGCTTCTCCTTGCACGCAAATTACAGTGATTGTAACCCCCACAAATTCCATGCTGTTTGTCTGCAGCCCATCCGCGTTCACCCCGTTGCAATTCAAATGGATGTCATTCCAAATTGCCTTTATAATGTGAGGTAAATAAAACGAAGGCTCGTGTTGGGTGGCAGCTCCTGCTTGTTTCTAATGGATTTTGCAATTACTGAGATGGATGATTTCGTAGCAGGAGGGTTGGTCCAAAGGCCCATGAAATGAGTGCTGGGGATGATGGATTCTGATGCCTTCACTGGCTGTTTTCTTGTTGCATCAGCTGTCACACCCCGTCCCGGCAAAAACTCTGCTCCTCATTCCTTCGGGTCCAGGAGGATGGGGAGGGACAGAGCAGCACAACCCTCAGCTCCCCCAGCTCAGCAGAGATGTTCTATGTCCTAGTGGTCCCTGAAGCCAAAATTGTCATATTG
The DNA here is from genome assembly GCA_013396755.1 of Sclerurus mexicanus. NCBI lineage: Eukaryota > Metazoa > Chordata > Aves > Passeriformes > Furnariidae > Sclerurus > Sclerurus mexicanus. The sequence goes on along the minus strand of VWZF01003466.1, from coordinate 386,199 downwards.
TCACCCAGCCATGTGACACGTGAAACAAGGTGTTGTAATTAGGAGCCCTTGATGATCTCAGAACGGCAAGCCTGGCCCTGGCACAGGTTGGGCAGAGAAGCTGTGGCTGCCCCTGGATCCCTGAGAGTGCCCAAGGCCAGGTTGGACGGGGCTTGGAGCACCCTGGGCTGGCGGAAGGTGTCCCTGCCCGTGGCAGGGGGTGGGATGGGATGGGCTTTGAGGTCCCTTCCCACCCAAACCAGTCTGGGATTCTGTTTGTGCTCAGGCTTTCCCAGGCAATACATTCCAATTTTAATTTTTAACACCTTGCTGATTCCAGCAGAGCAAGTTCTCAAAGCCAGGCTACTGCCCTTACCCAAAGCAAAAGCACAGCTCAGCTGCCAAATGACAGAACTAAGATCCCCAGGAAGGAACTCTTCTGAACTGTGAACACCCCAGCCCTTGTGGTGGAAGCCCAGTCCCTGCTGCCCCTGCTGTGCTCCTGCCCCGGTGCCACCGCGGCTCTGGGAGGGTTTGGCCCGGTGGGGTTGGCTCAGCACAGGTCTCACACCCGTGGGTGACCTCCAGCTCCCACCACACCAGGGTGGGACTGGTGAAACCCCTCCCGGCACCGAAAACTCAATTACAGAGAGGGAAACCCTCAGCTGGAGAGAGGTTGGTAAAACTAAGCTATTGTAGAGCGTGTGGATCTCACCTATATAATTTGTAAGGCTGGGATATGTTTGAAAGGTGAATTATTTAATATTAGCACACCCCTCACCCTGTTAGCAGGAGTAGTGGGTAATGCACAGCACAAGCAAAGGCTCTGCCTTCCCCTCCAGCGAGAATTGCCACTGTTTATTTATTGCCAATATCATCAGCAATGTCCTGACACTCGGAGAGGCTGTTGCTCACAAACCACCGAAATGTTTCTGGATGAAATAGAAGATGGATAAAAAGGATCTTTATTCTGTCAGTTTGATGAATAATTACAGTATGGTGGCAACTAAAGAGCTGTGCTTGAAACAGGTTCCATCATCAGAGTTAGGGCTGAGAGAGAAATGGTTTATTTTTACTGTATTAACAAAAGCTGTGTTTACAATCTGAAAATTGACTGGATGGCTCCAGTCCTTTATAGGGGGATTAATGCAGGTTTAATTCAGATATATGGCATTGATCTCAGCAGTGCTGAATATAATGGTGCTTCCAGCAGGATGGGCCTGTCTTAAATCCTCAGACTCCAAATATTTGCCTGACTACATTTTCTAAGTATGTTTTTTTTGCAATTAATGACAATATATGAACTTCCCCAGTGCAAGGGTTGTCATTGGAAATCAGTGCCTGTGATGAAGTTGTTGCATACCCAGAAAGGTTCCCTTTGGGGCCACAACTCCAGCCTTGTGCCTGTGCTTTTATGCCTGGTGTGACTGAACAGGGATGTGGTAACGATGTGGGGAAACGTGCAGCTCCTCACCGGCAGGTCTGGAGACCCAGCTCCTGCCCTGTGCAGCCAGGCAGCTCTCCCTGGGCACCCAGAAGCCACCCTGCCCCTGCAATCTCATCCTGTGGACCTGTGTTTTCCATCTCCTAGAGAAAGTAGGGAATGCAGGGACCTGTGGGAAAGGACCTCCCATTTTGTGGCCAGAACAAACCTGGATGGAAAAGGGACATGAGCCACGAGGCCGTGATGGAAAATAAACACTGTGCCAGGGACTCCTTCCAGAGGTCGTGAGTGCTCCCAAGGCCATAAAGACTCCGAGGTACCTGTGCCATATATTCATATATTCATATATTCTCTTGGATTCCAAGAGCTCTGGGGCACAGCTGAAAGGTCACAGTTTGGGTCTAATGCAGTTTGATTATCTAAGCAGGTTCCTGTGTAACTTTTAATTTCCTTTAGCTGTATCCTGATGCACCAGTCCCGACGCTTTATAGGTGAGGGATATATTCTTAGGAAAGGACTCACAGTCTTTATTCCTTCCTTTAGATTTTGGCGTGGTTTGATTCTGTTCATGGTTGGTTATTCTGTGCTCCTCATTAGAGAGAAAGAGCTTTTCTGAGAATGAATCCAGGCTCTCCTTTGTGCACCAGCAAAGATTTGGGCTCTTTTTCATTCATTGTAGTTGGAATAAAAGAATTATGAAGATTAAAAGTTGTATGACTGTGTTCTTTGGACTTTGCTCTCCCTTTGCCAGCAGCAGCATCTTTATTGGCTTCAGTAGGAGAAATAATGAGACTGGCAACTTATATCTGAATATCGTGGCTTTGCTTGGAGCAGAGTAGAGATGGCCCTGTGTCAGTGTTGGCAGTTTTCATTGCCTGAACCTCAAACAGCTGAACTTCATCTCCTGTGACCTTCTGGGTGGCTTTCAAGGTCACCCTGAGGTGAGCAAGGCAGGAATGAGCAATAGGTGTCCTGAGACGGGGAGGATGAGCAAACCTGAAGCTGTTCAAGCATTTTGAAATTGGTTTTTTTGTAGGTAGAGAGAAACTTGTTAGAAAAACAGTCAATTAAGGTAATAGGCAGCACATTGTCATGCTTGGAGGAGTCCATAAATGAGCAGCACAAAAGAGAGAAGTATCTTCTGTGAGACCAGGGGTACTGATCAAACAGGTCAATAAACCACCTGTATCACGGGAAGAACAGCCATAAATTACTGAAAAATTCTGGTTTTGAACAAATCTGGGCATATGGGCAAAGACAGAGCTGTGAGTGCTGCTGCTGGAAGCCATCCTTGCACTTCACAGGTCTAATGACTGTCTGCTGTCACCAGCAAATGAGGGATGGGATGGGAAAATGGCAATAAAGGCTTAAGGTACCACGGAATGAATGAAGTAAATAAATGGTGTGCCATGCACTGTGTTTAAAATCCAGCATCCACTCGGGGGGTGTGTGCAAACCCCGTTGCCCGACACCTCAAACACCCGAATGGGAGGAAAGCCTCTGTTTTCCAGTTTCCTAACCACTGGAGATGTAGGACTTGCAAGTGCTGTTTTCCTTCTGCCTGAGGGTTCATTGCTCTGCCCCGTGGTGAGGGGTCTGGGGGGCAGTGGGACGGGCAGGGCAGGTGCCAGCACCCCCCAGCAGTTCCACGCTCTCCTGAGGAAAGCCCATTCCCCAGGGGAAGTTGGCGGGGTGCCTGCCTTTCCTTTCTCACTTTCAAATGGGCTCACGATCATTTAGAGCATTGAAGTTGGCCCTTGTGCTGCCGCCGGTTCTCGTGGTTCCTCGGCACGCTCTGGCAGCTCTCGGTGTTCCCCTCGTGCCGCAGGAGCCGCGTGGGGAAGCGCAGGGAGCGGGGACAGGGGGGAACACGGATGATACCGGGAGCACACGGGGATACGGGGTCTCGTCTTCTCCTCTCCCTCCAGTCCTCCCGAGGACAACGAATTGCCAAGCAAAGAGAAGCGCTGTCCAGGGTGTGCTGTCAGCAGGGCAAGGAGTGGGAGCTCTGGTGGGATCACCTGCCAGGGGCTCTGCAATGTCGGGGCACTGCAGCACCTCCGAGGGGCACAGAGGGCTCTGGGGACACCCTGGAGCCCCTCCAGGGCCAAAAGGGGCTCCAAGATTGCTGCAGAGGGGCTTTGGACAATGGCCTGCAGGGATGGGACAAGGGAGAATGGCTTCAAAATGAAAGAGGAGAAATTTAGGATACGTGGAAGAAATCCTTCCCTGGGCGGGGGGTGGGTGAGGGCCTGGCACGGGTTGCCCAGAGAAACTGTGCCAGGGGGGTTGCAATAGATGACCTTTAAGGTCCCTTCCAACCCACACCATTCTATGGTTCTATCCATTCTCTCTAAAGACCACTGAAGAGATACAGCCTTTTTTCCCTCCGACTTCTGCTAAATGAAGTTTTATGGCAATACTGCATCGGAGCAGGATTTCTGCTGAAGGTGCTTTGCAGTGCTGAATGATTCCTTTGGGGGATTGCTCTGCACTTTGCAGCCTCCTCCATGAATCTCTCCTGTGACTTTAAAGGGAGAAGCAGCAGAGGGGAGGGTGGGATTCACCCACCAGCGACTTTATCTGTTACTTCCAAAGCAAACGCTTTCTAGTCAGCTGCATTTATCTGCCACTCCATCTTCATACTACGTGACATTGCTGAGCAGGAGATTTTAATATCCCTTTTTCTTTGCTCACCAGAAGCTCTTACATCGGGCAAACCAGACACATGGCTCACAGCTGCACGGTGGGTTTATCTGAGCTCAGAACCAGAGTGTAATAACAGATTTTAATAATGCAGGATGGGGCTGTCCCTTCATGATTTATAAACTTCAGAGATACAGCAAGTCACTGCTAACGTGGATTTACTGCTCCCTCTGCTCGAACAGCACAGGAATGATGGGGTGAGCAGATGCAGAGTTAAAAGAGAGTCACCATTTGTTTCAGCAGGGCTTGGGATAAATCTGTCTTCCCGTGTCAAGGATCCGAGGTTTGCTTGTGGCCCAAGCAGAACTTGTAGACAAGAAACAAAAACAAGTTCTGTGAGGAAGAAAAGCAGATGGGGAGGGGGCAGGAAAGTGTTTGCAAAGCAGGTCTGGGGCTGTGGAGTGTCTCTTTGGAGCTGCAGTGCCAAGAAGGTTCTCGCGTCCATCCTCCTAAACACTGACCAAGCTTCATCTCCACACATGAGATCTTGGTGTAGCTGTTGGAGAGAAATGCCAGGACACCTGGCTGAGGCTGCAGAAGCCATTTGGGTCTTCTGGGCTTTGTTGGCCTGGACTAAGACCACCCTTTACAGTCCTTTCATAGTCTGAGTCACCCCAAAGTGCTGCCTGTGGCTTCCACCCCCAAAGATGATCCTCTTGGTCAAGGCTTGTATCAGGAGAGGCTTTAGGCATGTGGAGGTTCCCTTATGGAGCTTCCAAAGAACAGCAGGAGGGTTTGTTGAGAGGGGAGAGAAGATGCTTTGGACTAGTTCTGTCCTGTTCCTGTGGATTGAACCCTGTTGGGCCTGGGGAGCACTGAGGGGGCCCCTGGGGTCCAGCCCAGCCGCTCTTGTGACCCAGAGATGCTGAATTAGACTCATCCTCAGTTACCAAAAATCTCCCCTCCTCTGGCTGCTGCTGTCCAGCCCAGTCCCTGTGGGGATCCCTCTCACTCCAGCCCTACTGTCTATAGGGACAATTTCTCAGCAGAGTTTTATGGAGACTGAATCTTCCAAGTGTGTGCAGCCAGATGGGCTTTCACTGCTGATAACCCAGCAGCAGGGTGACACTGCTGCTCACTGATAGCAGCCCCAGCAGCACAGCTCTGCCCGTGAAGGGACAACCTCCAAACCCCTTAAATATTAACTCTGAACAGGCACATTCAGTCCCTTGCAAGAGAAACAGGTCTGAGATGTGAAGGGGTTAAATATAATACAAAACTGGGATATCTCAAGATCTTGGGCTTTGATGTTTTGCATCTGTAGGGGAAGGAAACCTGCAATTAGAGATTCGGGACAAGGCAGTTGGGGTTCTCTAAAACACCCCCTGTTACGTTAAAGCATTTGTACCAAGTGATGAGTAGGGCCTTTGTCAACTCCTTCAGTCTCTGCTGCCTTCACAAATCCAGCTGCTACAGCCAACAAAACCACTGAGGGAGTGACTGAAAACGTTGAACTTTTCAGAGGAGAGAAAGAAATGATGACATTATATACAGATACCCTTAAGATACATATTCCTAATGCTCCCAGGCCTCTAGAGAAGGAGGAGCCTCTTTCCCTTCACTGGAACACAGAGGAGTTTGATGAGGGGTGAGCTGAGCTTTTAAACAGCCTGCGGAGAGAACCCTTCATCCACCTGTTTTCAATCTTCAAATGAACAAATGAAAAATAAACATGTTGTGGTTTCTCAGTCCATTATTCTCCCCTGGTTGTCAGGGCAGATGCTGCCTTAGTTCAAAAACAAGGGAAAGGCTGTGCTTCCTCTAAAGGGCATCCTTTCACTGCTTCTTTTCAAGCTGGCACTTTAAAAAAAGATAAGGGAAATGAGGTTCTATTTTTCCTGGCCAAACACCTGTTTATCCTGGTTGTCATGTCTCTGCTCTGCATTGTTGTGATGTGGTGGGAGGATTTCTTTCTCTCCTCCCTGGGTTGTTGCACAACTAAATCACAGCATAAGGCAGAGGGTTCTGGCACAGCCTCTTCCATCTCACTTGTGTCTCTACAGGAAGGAACAGGCAGGGGCCTGGGGAGAGAGGCTCACAGACAAGCCACTCAAAGAGCCATGGTATGGTTTGGGGGGGAAGGGACATCAAAGCCCGCCCAGTGCCACCCCTGCCATGGGCAGGGACACCTTCCACCAGCCCAGGGTGCTCCAAGCCCCGTCCAACCTGGCCTTGGACACTTCCAGGGATCCAGGGGCAGCCACAGCTCCTCTGGGCACCCTGTGCCAGGGCCTGCCCACCCTCCCAGCCAGGGATTCCTTCCCAATATTCCGCCTAAATCTACTCTCTGCTCCTCTTCCAGAACCCCTGGTGGTGTCTCTGCCAGTGCTCCCTTCAGCATGTGCCTACTCTTCTCCCACCACTCCCTTTTCAGCCCCAAATCTCTCCTCTGTTGCTTTAAACCCAGTTTTATGGCCCTTGGTTCCAGCAGGAGGGCTAATTCTCTTTGCTATGTTGGCTTTTCTTTCAAATATATGGTTGAGAGCTTTAATCTGCTGCAGGCAGGTGCCTCTGCAGGTGAGCTCTGTTAAAAGCATATGTTTAATTATGCTGCTGAAGTCTGAAAAAGCTGTTATTTTAAAAAACTTCCCTCAATAGTCTGTGTAAGCCTTGGCAGCCAAATATTCTCAGCAGCAGATGTATTCAACTTATTATTTAAAAAACAAGTTTCAGCCTTGCAGAAATATTGAATTAAATGAGTTTAAGTACAAAGTAAAAATTATAGATGTGGTCGTGTCCCTGAACCCCCTGATTCCCTGGAACTGAATTGAACAGAGAAGTCTCAGCCCACAGAGGGAAATCTGGGATGGGAAGCTTTGGGTAAGTGGCTTTAGGAGATCAAAGGATGAAGGTGAATGTGCTGGAATCAGAGCCCATGATTTCCACGTCCCCAAGTGCCACATCCACTCATGTGTTAAACCCCTCCAGGGATGGGGACTGCACCACTGCCCTGGGCAGCTGTGCCAGGGCTGGACGTGAAGAATTTCTTCCCGATGTCCAACCTAACCCCGTGCTGGCACAGCTTGAGGCCTTTTCCTCTTCGCCTGTCCCTTATTACCTGGGAGAAGAGACCGACTCCAACCCCTCTCTACCCTCCCGTCAGTGCTGCTGTGCCAAAGCACCAGGGCTGGACAGGTCAGGAGGTGATGGGATGGGGGTGGACAGGACATCCTGATCTCCAAAAAAACCTGAATTCCTACAGTTTCCCGGGAAATAACAAGCCACGACTGATTCTGCTAAGCCCTTGCAGTGAGATCCCTCTCCCCGCTTCCCAGGGAGTGTGGGGAAGGCGCAGGCAGCCAGCCCACACGTGGGAGAGCCTGAGCAGGATCCCATCCGGCTGCAGGGAAGGCAGTAATGGAAGCTCCGCAGACTCCCAGACTACAGTATAATTTTATTTATGGGTAAATAATGCTTAGCACTGAGCTCCCAAGCATTAATCTCCAAGCAAGGGTTTTACTTCTCCATTTCCTGCTATTGTAAAATTAATGACAGGTAGGATGCTCTGGTGAATGCAAAGGGCTGTTACACCCTGGGAAGTGCCTGGCTTTGCTGTTTACAGCCACAGCTGCATTCCCAGACCTCTCCCCAGGCAGATTTCCTGGGGACCTTGGCTGTCTCTGAGTTCAAGCGATAACAACCAGGTGCAAATCCAAGGTGATGTTTCAAATGCCTCCTCTCCCACTGAATTAGAGCCCTCTAATGATACAACCCTAAATCCATTCTGAAGGCTTCCAGCAACCAGAGTTTCACTGTGAAGTGTTGAATAATCACACCAGAAAAGTTTTGCTGGAAGAAAGAAAGCTGATTTTGCCTCTCTGAATGTCCTGTACCAGTGTATATAGATCAAATATCAAATACCTCCTGGAGTACATTGGGAAGAATATTCCCAGCAGGTCAGGGAGGGGACCCTGCCCCTCTGGGCAGCCCTGGCAGGCACATCTGCAGGGCTGTGCCAGCTCTGGCTCCTCAGCACAGCAGGGCCAGGGAGCTCCTGCAGCGGGGCCAGCGCAGGCTGCGGAGATGCCCAAGGGATGGAGCATCTCTGGGAGCAGCAAAGGCTGAGGGAGCTGGGGCTCTTCAGCCTCCAGAGCACACCCTGAGAGGGCACCTCCCCGTGTCCATCAGTGCCTCAGGGAGGGGGCAGAGCAGGGACCGGGCTCTGCTCGGGGGGCCCAGCCCTGGCACAGGAGGGACAATGGGCAGGAACTGATGCCCAGCGAGTGCCACCTGGACAGAAGGAAGAACTTCTTTGCTGTGCAGTGACCCAGCACCGAAGAGAGACAAGAGAGGGGCTGGAGTCTCCTCACTGGGGATATTCCAGAGCCCTCTGGACACAATCCTGTGCCATGTGCTCTGGGATGGCCCTGCTGGAGCAGGGAGAAGGGACCAGAGCCCCAATGTGGCCCCTTCCAACATTACCCAGTCTGTGATTCCATAAAACTGAGCCTTGCCAGCCTGTGAATTCCCTTCCCATCCTCATTTCTCAGGAGAAAGTGCTGCTTAAAATGCCTCTTTATGAGCAAATGTCTCCATTCACCCTCAACTTGCTCTTGACTTTTTGGCTTCTCCTTGACTGCGGGGTCCTCCTGTGAAATGCCCTCTTGCAAACGACACACTTCCATCCCCAAATCCTTATTCATAAATGTCAACATTTTCAGAGATAAGGAAGTAAAAGTGGGCTCTAAACCTTTATTTAAACTCATAATGACACTTCTGGTTTTTAAGGAGCCTGGTGTGAAGCAGTTTCATTGGATTCTCCGCTGAAATCAGCAGTAATGGGACAACTCCCACCCTTGTCACACAGTCGTCCAACCCACCAGGCGCAGGAAGTTTGTGTCTCATGCACACTCGGGTTTGCAGCTCTCAGACCTCCCAATCCATACTCTGAGATTTACTGGGCATTAACTTGTCTTTAAATGTCTTTTAACGATAAATTTACTCATTTGCTTTTGTGATGTGATGTGACAAGGTGGTGTGACATTTGCCTGATCCTGGTAAAATAGGGAAGCTTTTCAAAAATGAATCGAGCGAGTGGTAAATTATTCATATGCAGTGTCTGGAAATCTTTACATTGGTTTCCTAAATCACAGCAACCAGAAAAATTGGAAACCTCAGCTAATACCCTTGTAATAATGTGTCATCCAGAAAGGAATTAGAACTAATATTTTGTCACTTTTCAGCACTTTCTGTGAGCGCTGCTGCTATAAATGCTTTGTGTTGCTTGATGGAAAGCTGGGGATGGCATATCCTGGCCATTATGGAGATAGCAAGGCAAGGAATATTGCAGGCTCACATCCCAGTGCCAGGGATGGGAAAGGATTGCTGGAAGTGCATCCTCATTGTCAGAGCAGTGGGAAAACGAGGTGCCTGTGAGTGGAGAGCCAGAGGTGATCTGGAAGGTGAGTGGAGCTGGGCTGGGAGGATCTCTGGGTGAGGAGGATGCTCCAGGGCACGAGGATGCTCCAGGCTGGGAGGATGGAGAGCCCCCGGCAGTGAGAGCTGTGCTCTGACCCGCTGAGGAGAGGTCACAGTGGGACAGCTCCTCCAGGACACTTCCCAGGGAAGGGCTCTGCTGCTGTTGCCACAAACACGGGGTAACCTGCAGGCAGTGCCACACTGATGTCAGACAGGGATTTTTTCCTTTGGTGTTCTCTTACCCTGGTTGTTTCTTTCCACCTTTCTGGAGACACCAGGAGAATTAAGTAGCCCCATTGAGGAGCTTCAGAGCCTTCTCAAGGATGCAGAATGGAATTTGAATTCTTTCTTTGATCTTTCCCTTGCTGTTTCCCTCAGGGGTGGGATTCACCATCAGTGTGTGGGCGTGATTTCCACAAGCACATTGTACTTGAGGGATTGAAAGCACAAAGCTCCACGTTTGCTGCCCAGCCCCCTGGCTGGGCTCAGAGCAGACCTCATGGGGTCACTTATCCCAACATTCAGAGGCAGGGGAGCAGCAGCCTCCAGGGGCTCGGTCACCAGCACTCACTGGGATGAAGAGCTGGGAGAGCTGCTTTCTGCTTAAATGTCACCTGCATCATTTGAGCCTTGGCATAGCCCTCGCTGAGATTCCTGAAGGATGCACAGGGCAGAGGGGGCAGCTGGCCTGGAGCAGCAGCAGACACAGGGGACCCATCCTGTGCAGCCCTGATGTGTGACGGGTGAAGCACTGCAGAGACGGTGACAAAGCTGCTCTGTTGGTCCCAGCACAGCTTCCCAACAGGGACACCGGGAGCATCCCTTCGGCAGGAGCATCACTGCAAAGCATCACATCACCAGTGATTCCCCAGCCTCACGTTCCCATGGGGATGTCTCTGTGCCTTCCAAAGCCTGGGGAGGGCAGGCAGCTGACACTGTGGAGGTGTGACACTGAAATGTCACACGGGAGAAGGGACCTCTTCATCTTATGTCTCCACAGGAAGGTTTGTATTTTATAGCAATAAGTGGTGCCTCCTCAGTAGTCTTTGTAGTGTTTCACTGCAGCAACTGAAGGGGTTCCCTAAAAATACATTCACCCTGTAACCCACCCAAGGGCCTCTCCAGCCCTTTGGCTCCTTCCAGCTGCCTCCACAATGGACAATTTCCGAGGTACCTCCAGCCTAAAGAACTTGGAGGTGATTCGGGCATTGTAGTCACGTTTCTCTGTGTGTGTGTTCCCAGCTCTCCCAAACATTCCAAACCCTCCTGTTTTAAAAACATCCTTCACGTGTAACTGGTTTGGATGAACATCACAGTTCTTTCTAGAATCATGGAATCCCAGAGTGATTTGGGTTGGCAGAGACCTTAAAGCCCACCCAGTGCCACCCCTGCCATGGGCAGGGACACCTCCCACCAGCCCAGGTTGCTCCAAGCCCCGTCCAACCTGGCCTTGGACACTCCCAGGGATCCAGGGGCAGCCACAGCTTCTCTGGGCACCCTGTGCCAGGGCCTGCCCACCCTCCCAGGGAGGAGTTTCTTCCTAAAATAATGCTCCCACATGGTCTCAGGATGGAAAAGCCTTGCTGTGACCCCACAGTGTCCCCTTAGATCACAGCAATGATTTGGGAGCAGCAGGGCTTGGCTTTGAGAGCAGCTGGTGCCTTTAAGCTGCCAGCAGCAGTGATTCCTTTAAAAGTCCACTCTCTTCCTCCAAGCTGCTGTTGTTCAGAAGAGCCTAAATCAGATGGAACCTGCCTAGGTAAACACAAAAATAAAAAGCTCAGAAATGGCTTTAATGTTTACTTTGAAGCAAAGTTGTTTTAATGAATTCTAATTAACAGTAAAAAAATAAAAAATCCCTTTTGCTAGACAGTCCCTGTGGTTAACAAGGGATGCAGATGTTTTTTGCACTAATTGTTCCAATCTAAGTGTTTCCCTACTTTGCATTCCAGGGGCACCAGCTCACAGTGCCCATGGTATTTAAATCAAAAAAAGTGATTCCATGTAGCTTTATTCACCAAAATGCAGAAATAAAACCTGCTATACTTTGCATTTCAAAGTTATCTGGCAAATGACCTTCTGAATATAACAAAAAGAGACAGCATTCCAAAGATCTTTTGCAACACAGTAACTAAGACATTCAAATTTATTATTTTGTTTGTGGTCAAAAAATTTATTTCACCAGTCTCTTCCACTGTCCCCCCAAAACTCCTCACTTGAATCTCTTCTTCAGTGATGTCATAGATTTGAAGACAAAGTCAACTCAAGGCCTGGATTCCCATAGAATTGGGTTGGAAAGGACCCCAAAGCCCATCCAGTGCCACCCCTGCCATGGGCAGGGACACCTCCCACCAGCCCAGGGTGCTCCAAGCCCCGTCCAACCTGGCCTTGGGCACTCCCAGGGATCCAGGGGCAGCCACAGCTTCTCTGGGCACCCTGTGCCAGGGCCTGCCACCCTCCCAGGGAAGGATTTCTTCCCAATATCCCTTTTAAACCTACTCTCTTTCAGTTTGAACTCAAGAAAATGAGTCAGAAATTAAACTGCTGTGCTCCAGAAGAAATTTCTCAGCTTCACTTGACATCTTCAGTTGCTTTAGACAGGAAAAGTGTTCCCGGGGAAATGTTTCTCTGGTTAGAGGGAAATTGTGAGGCTGCAAACCCAGTGAACCTGTCAGGAGCTTCGCAGTGACGCTCCTGGAGAAGGAAGTGTTGGCTGGTGTTGTCTCGTCTCTCTGAGATCAGTGTCGGGCAGGACTCTCTGTGTGGTGCTTTGCTGTTCTCCCTCAGGCTCCAGGATCTCCAGCCCCCCACTTTCCTTTGGCATGTGCTACAAATGGCACTGCTGAGCTCATCTGGCTCCTGCCAGCTGTAGAATCAGGGAATACCTCGAGTTGGAAGGGGCACACAGGGACCCTTTTTTAAAGCATTCCTTTATTTTAAATATCCAAGTCACTGTTTCAGCTGGTTCCAGTTTTAGTCATCCATATAAGCCTGGTTAAATATAACCTTAACCTAAATCTGTCCTCTCAGAGCATAATTATATATTGGCAGGTGCTGCTTCTGTAACCAGAATGTCAAGGAAAGTCTCCCTAATTGTAGAATCATGGAAATGTTTAGGTTGGAGAATCTCTCTAAGATCATCAAGGCCACCTGTTAATCAGTCCCTCAAAACCCCCAGTGTGTGCACATGTATGCATGTATAGATACACATAAGCACACAGAACATTGTAATTGGCAGCTCTTTTTACATTCATTAATTACAATTATCTCTACCATTATTTATGTTCGAGTTTCCCGAGCTGGTTAATGATCCCAGGGCTTTGCTCTGCCTGTGACCTTCTGGGGTTACTGCCCCATTAAGTGCCCCCTCACCTTCTGAAAATGGCTTTTCAAGGAGAGCAAACAGGGTTTTACACAGAGCACTTAAATATGTCACCGCACATCAGTGTAAATGAGGTTTGCCTTGGCCGAGGGACACAGAGATTGGTACCGACCTTAGCGGGGCTTAGCAGCAGCCCCAAATAAACCCACTGCAGCCCTCAGCTTAGTGCTGCCCCCGGGTGCCTCTGGCTGTGGGAGCGGGGCAGAATTTGTGCCAAAGTGCCAGGCAGGGCTTCACCAGGGTACCCAGCCTGGGCAGAGGGCACAGGGATGTCCTGGGCAGTGCTGACCTGCTGGGCTTTCTGCTCAGGCCCTTCTCCAATACATAAATTCTGGTTTTTTCCCCCCTTCATCTGCTGTTCTTTAGTGTATTATAACATTGTCCATAAGGGGATGGGGGGATATTCAGAGACCTTCAGGCATTATGCCAAGGTCACATAAAGATCATGAAATCACAGGATGGTTTGGGATTGAAGGGACCTGAAAGCCCACCCAGTGCCACCCCTGCCATGGGCAGGGACACCTTCCACCAGCCCAGGGTGCTCCAAGCCCCGTCCAACCTGGCCTTGGACACTCCCAGGGATCCAGGGGCAGCCACAGCTTCTGTGGGCACCCTGTGCCAGGGCCTGCCCACCCTCACAGGGAAGAATTCCCTCCTGATATCCCATCTAACCCTACTCTCTGTCAGTTTGTTGTGGCACTACAGCTCACCTTAGGAGGAGGGAATGTACATGTAATGCATGCGTGCTGCTGCTTTTCCCGCTTAAAAACATATTGCCAGCACATGAATTGTTGCTGTAACTCAACAGGTTGGACCATCTGGTCTAGTGGAAGGTGTCCCTGCCCATGGCAGGACCTTCCAGGTCCCTTCCCACCCCAGCAGTGTGTGAGCCCCCGAGTTGCCAGGCACTCTGCCAAGCCTGGAGCTGCAGCCAGGGAGCGGATCCTCTTTGCTGCGGCTCATTAGCACGGAACAGCTGTTGGTTCATCCACTATTAATGGCAGGGATAATGAAAGACACCCACTTGCAGGAGGGGGGAGTGTGGAGGGAGCCCTGGAGCAGGACTGTGTGCCAGGCTGCACAGCATCACTCAGGGAGCTCAGTGATCACCACTCAGGCTCGGGGAAACCATACAGGGAAAATGATAAAGGAGGAGAAGATGCCCATGCCCCTGACTCAGCAGCCTGTGGCCATAACACGTGAATTCAGCTCGGAATTAATGAACAGGCAAAATTAAGAGCACTTTTGCTGGGATGATTTCAAATGTCAAAACCTGATATATATATATTTATATATATGATACTCTTCATGCTTGAGACAACCTGACTCTGCTGCTGCTGCTGCTGCATCAAAATTTTGCCCCAGGGAATATGTGGAAAAAACCCTCCTGCAATGAAACTCACTTCATTTATTTTCCACTCCTGAAAATAGAGGAGAAGAGTTTACAAATCCTTAACCATTTTTGTGCCTTTTAAGGATTCAAAAGGAAACAATAGTTCTGCAGTGAACCCTCAAAGCCAGAAAACATCCACCCCAAAGTATTTGCCAGAGGAAATGTATTTTTATACAAATTACATTTTTAATACAAATTACAATGTTTATATGACTTTTTACATAAATGACAATTTTAATACAAATTACAAATATTTTTCAGAACTATACAGGAGCAGGGTCACAAAATAAGGGAAGGAAATCTGAGCAGGAGCCCAGGGAAAAGTGGAAAATCCCTGTACACGGGCCATGGGATTGGGAAGGCAGGAGGTGGAGCAATGGCTCAGGAAGCTGAGAGCACTGGCACAGGCTCAGGGGGAGCTGGGGGTGTCCAGGTAAAGGTCTAAAACACCTTCCCTCAGTCCTGGAGAAGGATCCTCTTGAGGTCAGGCCCCCAAAAATGCACTGCCCTCCTCCTGGGGCACCCAGGGCTGCTCTTGTATCAGGTTTAGAGAAATGTGGCATTTGTTAAAATCTCAAGAAACAGCAAATAGCCAAGACACCTTTTAAATTACAGTTATAAAAGGACCAAACCCAACACATCCAATCACAGGCTCATGTCACTGTGTGCCCTAAAGCCACCATGACCAGTGTCACCACACTCAGACTCACCCCCCGCTTTTCACACCTCCTGGATGGTGGCAGCTGTCAGACTGGATAAAGGAAAGTCAAATTAAAGGAACAATGACTCGGCCACTTAAAAAATCCATTCTGAACAGAAAATGGGTTGGTTTGGAGTTTTTTTCTCTGTCAGTTCCTGAGCTCAGGCAATTAAGATCCTTTCCTGCTCCAGGAGCTGAGCTGTCCCTAAGGCAGAACAATTTCCATGAGCAAAATCCTTCCCCCTTGTGCTGCCAGGGGCCAGCCGTGGTGCCACCCACACGGGTCACATCCAAACAGTGCTCGTGCTTCTTGTTTCATTGCTGCACGCTTCCATGCTGGAACCCCAGGGGGATGCACAAGGCCAGGTTGGATGGGGCTTGGAGCAACCTGAGACACTGGAAGGCGTCCCTGTCTTTGGCAGGGGGTGGCACTGGATGGGCTTTGGAGTCCCTTCCAACCCAAACCAGTGTGTGATTCCAAGGCAGGGCTGGTTCTCCCTGTTACCTCTCATGGAAAGCAGGAGTGGAAGGACCTTCACTGCCCACACCTGCTGGCAAATCCCACCCCTGAGGGAAACAAGGCACAGCCAGAGGGGATAAAAGGGGTGGGAAGGGGTTGGATCTCTGTAGGATGGTGGGTGGAAGATCTGCTCTGCTGTCTGGTGAGTGGCTCTGAGGGTGTGGGTGGGTTTTACGGGGCCCTCAGCAGCTGCCTGGCTGTGCTGACTCTTGCTGATCATTGTGCTGCTCTTTGGGCTTGGGGGGTGTTAGTCCCTTCCACTGCAGCCCCTGCTCCTTGTCCCTGGTCCTGTGCTGGCTGAAATGGGGATGTGGCTAAAACCAGTCTGTCCCAAGTGTGCTATCAGGGTGGCATCAGCCCTTCCCATGCCTAGGGAAGAAAGTCCTTCTCTTCCCATGATGTGAGTGGTTTGGCTCAATAATCATAATTTTGGATAAGCTGTGGCTCAGGGGGTGTCTGGAATGGGATGTGTCCCCTGGCAGGGGATCTACCCCCACAGTGCTCTGTGTTGCCCCCATCCCTGCAGCTCTGGGGGTGTTTGGGTTTGTGGTGAAGGAAACTATTCCTCAAATTTGGAGAGTGTGGGAATTTTGGCCACTGAGTAACTGGTGTTTGCTTTTCCTTTGCTCGGGAGAAGGTTTTGGGTACAATGCCATCATGAGCTCATTAACATCAGCTCTAGCCACGTATTTTCTCCAAAGACTGGATACATTTATAAACTGCTCTTTCTTTCCAATTTAGAGATGGGATAGTTATAAATACCTAGACCAAAAATAGGCTTATTACAAAAGCTCTGGTCTCATTAGGAAATTCAAATGTGCATTGATTGTGCATCTACATATATTAAGCTGTCTGGTTTCAAGGATTCCCATGGAATAATTTTATGGATGTGGTTAAACTATGTGGGTCACAAGGGATGGTGGTGAGGGAAAAACCCCAAAGCTCAGGTGTTTAGTTTTTTCTCTGTTGTTAATATTATAAGAAATTAGAGACCAATATGAGTGCGCAATGGGTTTTTCATTGGATTTTGATCTGACTTTGTGCAGCTCTGTGCCTTCTCCTACGTTTCCAAGTCCCTTCTGGTGTTGGGAGAGGGCGGGTGAGGTGAGGAGGGTCCTTTCTCAGGGTGTGTGTTCAGGCTTAAAGGGGAAAAAGAAATTTAAAATAAGGATCATCTTTCCACTGCCCCAGGTGATGCCCTGACCCCAATGTGCATAATTTGATACTAAGCAGTGAAGTGAAACCCCTTTTCTGCAGTACTTCTAAGTTGGCCATTTCAGGCACTGTGTGACATTCCCTCACGGGCACACTTCTTGTCAGGCTCGGGAGGTGCTGGGGGATCACAAAACACTTTTCTTTAGTGAAGCCACAATCAAAGTTGGCTTTTCCTGCGTGGAGCCTGCCGTGCTGCCCCGAGCTGCCCCCAGTTGCTGCTGTCCCCCCAGTCGCATGGCAGCAGGCAGCGTTCCCCAGTGGGTTGCTGCAGCAGCTGTGGAGGGATGCAGGCAGTGCCCTGCTGAGAGGAGACCTCGAGGAGAGCCTGGAGCATCCCAGTGAGAGGAACGGTGGGTTCCGCAGGGAAATCCCCTCGCCCAGGTGGTGTCCAAGGTGCACTCGCTGTGCTTCATTTGCCAGGTACTTTTCTGTCTTCGTTGTGGGGCAGAGCCAAGTGACAGAAAAGGCTCATTTAGGAGCGTCGTGACGCTGTCAAGCTGAAAAAAAGTGTGTCAGTAAGTGAAAGGCTTGAGCAAAACACCCACGACTGAGACAAGATTGCAGCAGTCATGGCATGAGGCAACATCTGTAATCTTGGAGATTTCTGAATCAGACAATTCTAGAAGCACAAATGGCTTTTTTATCGATCCAGGACATGTTTTACTGATTCCCTGCTGTCTCACAAGGAGAGCTTTGCTGCAGTTTCCTTCTGTATGTGGCAGTTTTCTCTCTGTTCTCCCTGCAATCCCATCCCGATGGCTGGCAGGTGATGGGGAAGCAGTGAGACCGGGTTCCTTTATTTTCCATTTGATTGTCGTGATCATGGAGCTGTTTGTGGGTGGATATCCTGCTTAGCAATTATTTATATATAGCAGTAGACAAATAGTAGGTATTGATGGATTAATGCTGAGATGTACTTTTAAACTTTCTTCCATAAGAAAAGTAACCCATGGACTCGCGAGGTGTTGGGGGTCTCGGGATGTGCTCTGTGGGATGGGGGTCCTGGGCACAGGGGGGTACTGGCTGTCAGAGGTCACCTCTCACACCCTCCAATTCACACTTGTCAGTCCACAGGGAACAAGGCACTTACTTCTCTGGGTTTTTTCCTTGCTTGAGTTTTGCATAAGTTCTCCCTGGTGCTGTCTTGCCTATTTTGAAATGCTTCTAGGTTTCCTGCTCATTTTTTCATGGGTTTCTTGGTGGGAGTTAGAGAACCAAACAGTGTTGGTGCGTGTGGGGACCCTCCAAGCAGTGGCCCTTTGGCAGACCTGGGAGTCCCAGGGTGGACGTTTGCTGGTGATGTCTCTACTGTTGAGTTGCCAATGATTTAAGGGAATGCAGAAACAGAGCAGAGTAAGGGACTGAACTTGCAGAAATCCTCTTGAAACCAATGCCCTGCTGGTAAATAGGGCTGTGTCCTGGCCGTCCTGAAGGAGAGGTGCTTCGGAGAGCCTGGCACACTGTAGATCTGAGTGTGGAACTGCCCCTTCTCCAGCACTTCAGGAATTTGCTCTCTCAAGTTTATGGGAAGCAAAAATATTACACATAACAAATGGTGCCTCATTAGTGGTGTGAACACCCCAAGCCTCACGCAGGGCTGTGGAACGGGGACTCGAGGAGCTGCTCGGGGCCGACAGCCAGGTGTGATTAACTCAGATGGTGCCTCTGCACGGGGTGTGTGTCTAAGGAGCTCCTGGAGAACACTGATTGCAATCAGTCCTCTGCCCAAAGCTCCCCGAGCGAGGGCTCTGTTCTCGTGCAAAACAACCCGAGATGTGAACATACATCTTCTGCCAACTGGCCAATGAATATTAATCTGCTCATAATAAACTGTCTCATAAATAATTCCAGTTTCACAAAATGAGTGAGTTTAAGATATTGCAAAGCTAAATGAACCATTAGTGATGTCTTTTATAAGTATCACCAATTACTGGTGTTGTTTCGGAGAGTTTTCCATCACGTGCTTTTCATTTATGAACAGGTTCCAAAGAATCTTTAACTTTTGTTCCTTATCTATCTTTTTATTGTCTCTTTTGAAATGTTAGATGGATTTATGTTTGATTACAGTGCTTTTGACCCATTTCTAAGCATGAAAAATACTGCAAAGCTACCATTCAGTGAAGAACAGAAAGGAAATGACAAAGTCGTTTGATAAAATGAGGGCTAAGGATGTCTCAGTTAAGGTTCTTGGATTTTAAATTACCTGCCTTACCCAGGACAAGACTTTCAGCCTACCTCAGTTCCTCATATTATAAACTAAGGATGACATTTCCTATTATGTTTAAAAAATCTTTTCTTGATGAGAATTCTTGGGCATGCCTGACCTTTCTGGATGAATGTGCTGCTTAGCTCAGGGTAACAAGTTCTGCTACCTGATTTTTTGATACCAAAAAGTTTGCAAAGCTTAATCAAATTCAGAAAGAAAAAAGAAAAGAAGCATGTTAGAATAGTTTGGGTTGGAAAGGACTTTAAAGCCCATCCACTTCCAACCCCTGCCATGGGCGGGATCACCTCCTGCTTTCCCAAACTTAACATGTTTCCATTGTTCTCTTATTTTGAAATATAACACGTTGTTGTAGGTGAGCATCAGGTGGGCAAGATGAAGATTTGCCTTTGGAAATCACAAAAATAGTCAAACCACATGAGCTTAATTATCAAACACTAAAACTGCAGTGAAAATTTTGTTAAACTGCTTCCTTCAAAATAAAAGGTCTAATAAACTGTGCAAAAGGCAATTTTAAGGCAAGTGTTTATCGCAGTGAGATGATTTATTCCCTGGAAACTACTCTCAGCTTGACTTTTTGGAGGCTCTCAGTACCAAAAAAATAAATTACTACTTTAAGCCATGAAAAATTTGAAGTAGACAAAGTCATAGTGACAGTGGCCTATTTCCATCTGTGATTTAAGGCATATTAAAAAGTAGGCTCTTTGTATTTGCAGCTTTTAAAGCTGGTTATGGGAATACCCCCTGAGTGCTGAAACCCCCTCTATTTTGTGGCAGACCCTGCTGTCCACGTGGGGAAGGGTGTGTGTTTGCACGGTCTAACCCTGGGGTGGAGGGAGGTTTTCCCGCAGAGAGCAGAGCCAGGAAAGTGCTGTGTCAGCACCTTTCCCCTCCTTTCCCAGGCAGTGTCAGAGCCTGGCTCTGCTGCTCTCACACCTGGTGACTCAATATTGCGGGGGGTTCATCCAACCCACTGAGCTGAGAAGCTCTGGCTAATTAGGAGGCAGCTGTACAGTGGCCATAAATCCATTTCCTTGGAGAGACGAGGTGAGACACGAATCACCGGGCTCCCAAACCTCAAATGGTTAAAGAATTTAGCTATTTATAAGAATATTCAAGCTGTACCAATCCAGATAAGACTTGCTTATGAATAACATTACCCTGAAACCCTCATCTGACGCTCTCAGCCCTTCTCTGCCATTGCTACGGAGATTGCAGAGGAGATAACCGTTTGTACATCACGCTAAATGTTGTGTATGAATTATTCTAACAGTTCAATTTGCTTCTCTTTTCCCACCTTGGGCTAATTTGGACCTGTCACTCGTGGGGAGTTGCCCATCTCTCAGTGCTCGTCTCTCACCAGCACCTGCCCAGGAGCCTTGGGGTGCCACATGCGAGTCAGTGGGATGTTGGGAGAGAGCTCTGAGGAATTTGGGCTTTAACAGCAGCCTCAGGGTAAATCCCTCTTTCTAGAGGATTAGAACTCACATGCAAAAGTCCTTCCCTGGGAGGGTGGGCAGAGAAGCTGTGGCTGCCCCATCCCTGGGAGTGTCCAAGGCCGGGCTGGAACAACCTGGGCTGGTGGAAGGTGTCCCTGCCCGTGGTAGGAGGTTGGGATGGGATGAGCTTTAAGGTCCTTCCCAACCCAAACCATTCCATGATTCACCTTGCAGGATGATGGTTCCGAGCACAGACTGCTCCTGCCAGGGGATGAGGGATGTGCTGATGTTCTCCACATCCCTGGTGAGTCTCAGTTTGGGCAATTGCAGTCCAAAGGTGTTGTCCTTCAATACTGTAGGAAAACCAGCCACATCCTACTGGAGAAGTACTCGGCCTGGAGAGGTAGCTAATAACAGAATCCCAGAGCCATTTGGGCTGGAAAAGCCCTGCCAGCCCACGGAGCCCACCCTGTGCCCGATGCCCACCTTGTCCCCCAGCCCAGAGCACTCAGTGCCACGGCCAGTCCTGCCTTGGGCACCTCCAGGGCTGGGCACTCCAACCCTCCCTGGGCAGCCCCTGCCAAGGCCTGACCACCCTTTCCAGGAGGAAATAACATATTGCAACTCCAAGTCTGTGCAAACCCAACTCTTGCAGCACAGCTCTGGCCGCTTGCCCTGTCCTGGGGCGATGTCCATCCTCCGTGGGAACGGTGGGAAGGAGCAAAGATGGAGTTGGTTTGTAGAGGTGATTTTTCCACTTTGTTCTCTTGTAGAGAATTAATTAGCTGTTATCAGGGGCTCAGCAGCAGCAGGTTGCCATGTGGTTCTCGGGTGTGTGGGTGTAGTCCTGAAGGTTTTCTGGATCTTTTAATTACCAGGCAGGAGTGGAGCAGAGCCTTGAGGAGATTTATGCCTATGGAGGAAAATATTAATACTGTCTGGATGGGGGGCTGTGGGGAATGTCCTCAGTGCCTGCAGCCAAACCAGCCTGAAACAGGCTCTGGGAGAAATAAAAGCAGAGAGAACAATTCCATGGGCTTGACTTAACAGCAGTGGGGATATGTACATTAGGCTTTTAATTTTAAGTCTTATCAAACCTGGCTACCACAGAGGGGGTTCAGAGGGCCCTTAGCATTGCCAGTAGTTTTTTTTTTCTCCTCTAAAAGCATCTTTTTGTGTGTTCCCTTCTGGGGAAAAAAAATAAAACCCAACCGAAAACCCCATTCCTATTTTCACTTGGTTTATATGATTTCTTATACAGATTTTAAAGGTTTATTGCTTAAGAGCAGCAAACACCTCATGCATACAGAAGCTGCGTGGCTTTCCCCAGCTGTCACTGGCAAAGAAACACCTTAATTATCTCCACTGGGAGCTGCCTGGACACACGACCCAGGGCAGACTCCCACCCTCTCCATCAGTTTGCAGTAAGATGCTGCTGAGGTCTGGGAGGGGCTTCCCTGGGTGAGAAGTGAAGGGTCTGGTCCAGAATCCTTATGTATATATCTTAATATAAAATTAAGAAACCAATCCCAAGGAAACTTTGATGGCTGGTTCCCCAGGGTACAGCTCTGCTGGTGTCTCAGTAAGGTGTGGGTTGGTCGCTGGCAGGTGTGGGGCTTGTGCAAGGCTCGCTGTCCTGTCTGTGCCAGCAGCTGGGCTTCAGCAGAGGGGACACCACTGCCACCACCCACTGCTGTGCTTCGGCAGGCGCAGCTGCAACGGGAGGGCAGGAACAGCCACCTAGACCTGAGCCCAACCCAGGGTCTACACACACCTCCCTTAGTCTGCATCTGTTCAACTCGCCAGAGGAGCCTCTGGGTTTGCCCCACCCTTGATGCACAGCTCCTGCTCCACCTGGGGAGCAAGTAGAGCGTGCCCTGTGTTTTGGGACACTGTATTTCCTCAGAAAATCTGGCCTGTAAAGCCTTGGGGGTTCTGTGTCTTTGACAGCTCAAAAGACTGAGCAGTTTAAATGTTTCTTCTGCCCAGGAGCTCTGAGCCCCTCTGGCCACATGGTTGGTTCAGGCCGGCACATCCCAAACAATGATCATGCCAAGCTGCAGGGGAATGAGGTGGGAAATGGGCACAGGTGCCAAAGGTATTCAATCACTTTCCATGGGGCGAAAAAGGGGGATAACAGGAGTGGTACTATACATAAATGGATTCATTTTGGATCTTTTTGGACCATAATTCTGCCCTGAAGTGGAGACATCCTGAAAGAATGAGGAGTATTTTGTCTGTAGCTTTGAGGAAATGCCCTGAAATAATCCTCAGTTAGTAATAATCCTTCCCCATGATTTCCAGCAGGTTACTGGTTACAACAGCATTTATGAGGGATTGTGGCTGCCCCTGGATCCCTGGGAGTGTCCAAGGCCAGGTTGGACGGGGCTTGGAGCACCCTGGGCTGGTGGGAGGTGTCCCTGTCCATGGCAGGGGTGGCACTGGGTGGGCTTTGGGGTCCCTTCCAACCCCAACCAGTCTGGGATTCCATGACTATTACCTTTAATGTTACCTGTGGTGACGTGGAGTCTCTGGCAAATCTTAAATGTCACAAAGATTGTTTGAGCTGGAGATTTTCAGCAACATTTGCTGCCCCAAAAAACCCACCAACTTTTCTTGCTTCATGACAATCTTCACGTTATTTTTGTGCAACTGCAGGTAGAAATTGCTGCATATAATTCTTATTCTGAGGACAGGCGTTAGTTAACAAAAGAAATAAAACCCCCTCATTTAACAGCCTGTAATAACTCATGATGTCAACTCCTAAATTGTGTTTCTGTGGCATTGAGATTGGCATTGAGATTACACAGAGGTTTTCTTCCAACTGAGGGTCTGAAAGACCTGCATGTTCTGTGTTGTTGATGAAGACAAATTCTCCCAGGGTTCAGTTGCATTATGTCAGTGTCTGAGGGTGTTTCCTGAGCAATATGATGATAAATTAAATTGGTTGGTGTTGGGCAGGAACATGTGAGTTTGATCAGTGCAAGATTTCAGGATGGGTAGGTGTTTTCTACCTGGAAAGATTTTCTATATAAATTCATATCACGTGTTGCTGCCATCACATCTGATGGTTTTCCCATCCCTCCAAGTTCAGTTGTGGGGTTCTGAGCTTTTCCAGAGCTGCCTTTACTCAGGACTTGGGCTCAATGATCCTTGTGGGTCCCTTCCAGCTCAGATATTCAGTGTTTCACCTCTTTGTGCAAAAGTTTAGCTGCCTTTAAAGTTCATTTGGAGCAGTCCAGTTCTGCCTAGCCTGGGTTTCATTGTGTGAGAAACATTCATTTGGGAGAGGGTTTAAAACTTGTTTTTCTTTAAACAGGGTTTCTTTGTTCTTTCTTTCATTACTTTTTCCATCATCTGTTCTCACTTATTTCACACATCCATCTTTCCCTCCCCATGTTTTACTCATCCTCCTTTCCCTTTCTTACCCTTCATTATGATAGGGCAGGACCAGGGGGAATGGCTTTAACCTGAACAAGGGTAGGACTAGATTGGATTTCAGGAGGAAATCCTTCCCTGTGAGAGTGGGCAGGCCCTGGCACAGGTTGGGCAGAGAAGCTGTGGCTGCCCCTGGATCGCTGGGAGTGTCCAAGGCCAGGTTGGACGGAGCTTGGAGCAACTTGGGCTGGTGGAAGGTGTCCCAGCCCATGGCAAGGGTAGCACTGGATGGGGTTTGGGGTCCCTTCCATCCCAAACCAGTCTGGAATTCTGTGATCTTCCATCAGTCCTCTCTCTCTCTGCTCTTTCTCAACATTACTTTTCCTTTTGACATCACTTTTTCCTTTTGACATCACTTTTTCCTTTTGACTTTCTGCATACACACTTTGAAAAGCCCTGCTGGGAGGTACCAGGGTGCTGGGGGGTAGTTGGACTGAGGTTGCATCCAATCCCTGTTTTCCATCTGTTCTGGAAACCAATCTCTGCTGCCAGCCTTGAATTCAGCTGTGCCTTCCACATCCTTTCACAAATCCAGGCTTTGGTCCTGCATGAAGAACACAGCTGAATTCCCAGATGAACCTGGCTGGGAATGTGTGACCTGCATCCCATTCATGCTCCCCTTGGGTTGGTTGCAAGAGGGAGGGGGGAGCCTGGTGATGCTCATCTGCAGAGGTCAAGGGCTGGTTGGATGGTCAAAGGAAAAATCCCTGGTATTGTCAACTCCCCAGTTCTGTACTGCTATGAAAAGGAGAGAGGGGGAGAGGAAAGTGATTCACGGTGTATTTGACTGGAGATAACCATCGGTCCCCCTGCAAGCACAGCTTGGCCATCTATGGAAGAAATATGATCTCCTCAGTTTCATGTTTCAGACTTCTGCAGGCTCAGTGAGTGCAGCAGTAATGAGTCACTGACCCCAGCAAAATATCACTGATTTGATTAATTAGCACTTAAAAAGGACTCCTCAGAAAGGGAATTTTCAAAGGTTGGAAATAATGCTGGTATTTTATTTGTCCTTTCATTAGCTGGAGTACTCAGAGATTCTGACATGATTTTTATGGCACTGCTCTCCAGCTGATGCAGTGCAGCCTCTGATGAGGCCACTTTGAGCAGAAATATTACCATACACAGATCAGAAGGGAAATTCAAAGGGAGCAGGTTTTATTTGACTGAGCTGGAATTTCTCTTTAAAATTAACTTTTTAAAGTTAGAAAGCAGGGGATCTATTCTTGAGAAATAACATATATTTTTATTGATAAAGATACTATTAAATCACATTTTTCTATCTTCAGTGAGATACATCACTCAGATGTCTCCTGGTTTCATGGTTCAGCATCGTAACTGCAGGAAAAGGAAGGAAAGGCACGTTCCCCTATCCTGCAGGAGCTGCTCAAGGGGGGTGTTTGGTGAGGCTCAAAGTTTTTGACGAGTTCAGTGAAAATGTGGTGTTTCAGAGAATCCCAGACTGGTTTGGGTTGGAAGGGACCTCAATGCCCATCCAGTGCCACCCCTGCCACAGGCAGGGACACCTTCCACCAGCCCAGGTTGCTCCAAGCCCCATCCAACCTGGTCTTGGGCACTCCCAGGGATCCAGGGGCAGCCACAGCTTCTCTGCCCAACCTGTGCCAGGGCCTGCCCACCTTCATTGTCAAACACTTTTCTAGAGACTTTCCAGAGGACAAAGCAGGGGAACAAATTAATTAATGAGTTAGCAAAGCTTTTCTTTAAGTGTAACATTTGCTGTTGCCCCAGGGAGTGCCAAGCCTTGGATGTGAGCAGTGAGTGGAGGTGTTCCCGAGCAGGGAAGCCCAGCAGGTACCTGGAGGTGTTTGCTGTGGTTCAAGCTCTCCCAGGAACAGGGAGTGGTGTCTGGAGCTGCCTAAAGGGACCCCCAGGCAGGAGTTTGGGGGGACCGGGGAGTTCATCCCTGCTGACTGCCCTGAGGGTGCTCTGGGTCAGAGCTGACCTGGCTGCACCCTGGGCACAGACACCCAGAGCAGAGGATAAAGCAAACTGGGGCACCTCCAGTGGAATGGCAGAACCCAACTCCAGCCTCCTCCTGCTGCCACTCTCCCTTTCTCTGTCACTTCTATTCTTTCACATCCCTGCAATTCATGACTTTATCTTCCCTGCCCTTCCCCTGAGATGTGGCTTATGCTGCGGCCAGTTCCTCATCCCAGTGCTCACAGGAGTGACGCCGACCAGGAAACACCCCTGGGAGCACGAGGGACCCTTCCCCTTTGGGCAGCACTGCTGCTTGAAAAGGGATCTTTAGGGGGTTTTCATGCTTTCAGTAGAGCAAAGCAGAGTTTTAAGGAGGGTGGCGTGAGATGTAGATGAAGGTCTGGCAGTGGAAGGTCTGGCTGGAGGCATGTCTCTGAGACCTGGGAAGTGATTCCCAGTCTCCTCTGAGCACTGGGAGGCGGGTGATGGGCTCCACAGAAACTCCTTGTGTGTGAAGGGAAGCAGAAATGCCAAGGAGAGTGTCAGAAATGGCAGCCAACTGCTGTTGATTTGGTTGCCCTTTGTGGCAGCTGGTGAACCACTGGAGGTGAATGTGGCCTGATGATCCAGTGGGGTGAGCCAGGGAGGGCCCAGCCAACCAGCCCATAGCCAGGACTGGGAATATTGTTATGGCCAATTCCAAGCTCTGGCATCTGCCCTCGATGAGTCAAGAAGCACATGAACAGTTTGGATTAACCAACACCTCTGGACTCCACGAAACCCATAAATTCACTTGATGAACTCAGACTCCCAGAGCTCTGCCTGTGCCTGTTCCTGAAAGGTGCTCGGAAGGAAAGGCAGAAAAGCAGCTTTCCCTTTTATTTTGTGTGGTATTGGATGTGTTCTGCAGTAATTTAGGGTTTAATTGGAGCCCAAGTTACAGTATTATGGGTGTGTGATGCAATGTGATTATGTGCTAATTAAATTAATTGAAATATGCTCACTGGTGATTAGTCAGACACTGTAATTGGATAGATGGGGGTTCTGGCACTGGGAATAAAGCGACACACACGTCTTGCACATCTCCCACCTTTGGGTTGTCTCCTTCTGCAGTAACAGGCTTTGCATTTTATGTGGCTGAACTTTACACGAGCAGTTCTCATCCTGTGCCTCTGGGATATCCTTTGATCCGTGCTGTTTATGTTTTATTGGATTAAAACTGCTTTAATAACTGCGGAAAGATGTGTTTGGATTAAGGAGGGAAATTAATGCTACGAGGAAGGAAATAATGAGCCTGATCCTACGCCTTGTGTCTCTCACTGACACATCAGTGGGTGAACTGTGGCTGTCAGGGAGGGACTGGTGTCGTGGGGACCGTGGTGGTCCTGCTGGTTGGGCTTGAAGGCCTTTTCTAACCTTGACAATTCCCTGAACCTGTGACTGAGCTGGAGAGCGATTTGGAACAAGGGATAGAGGGACAGGGCACAAGGAATGGCTTCTCACTGCCAGAGGGCAGGGTTAGATGGGAAATTGGGAAGAAATCCTTCCCTGTGAGGGTGGGCAGGCCCTGGCACAGGTTGGGCAGAGAAGCTGTGGCTGCCCCTGGATCCCTGGGAGTGCCCAAGGCCAAGTTGGACGGGGCTTGGAGCACCCTGGGCTGGTGGGAGGTGTCCCTGCCCATGGCAGGGGTGGCACTGGGTGGGCTTTAGGGTCCCTTCCCATCCAAACTATTCTATGCTCCTTTCTGGAGGAGCAGAGTCTAAGGTGTAAAGCCCAAGGCCAATGCTGTGGGATGCTTCCTCATTAATTAATCACCATCAAGGGATTTGTCAGCTCTTGCTCCATGGACAGACTGATCCTATGTCAATGCCCACCAGGGCCAGCAGTGGAGCACTGGGGGCTCAGGGAGCTGGTGGGAATTCCTCCTGCTCACCCTCATTCCATGGGAAAAGAAAACCTCCCCCTCTCCCTGGGGTGGCCTATCTTGCTGCTACAACCAAGCAGCAAAAAGAGTGTTGGGCTGGGTTTTTTTAAAGCGTTTATTGGTATTCAACAAACAATAATAATGTAATCAGGGCGATCAAATCTTCAAGCACTGTCAAATTATTTCTGGGAGATGAAAGCATCAAGTGTTCTGTGCTCCTGGCAGTTTGTGCTACAGAAACTGAACAAACTGCAGGGTTTGATAATGCATTAATGGTACTGCTCTTGAGAGGAGCTGCATGACATGCCACATTTCCCTGTCACAGGATCGATGGGATGTTTTTCTCCGTGTCTGACGTGTTGGGGCTTTTCTCTCCTGTTTCTGCACCACCACTCTCAGCTCTTGCACAAAGCCCTGCACGCTCCCGGCAGAGCAGCATCACCCCCTGCCCTCGCCCTGCCTGGGGCAGAGCTTCACTTACACATTGGGGAGTTACAGAAACTTCCTCACTGGTAGAATCTTGGATTTGGGGAACCAAATCCAGTTGTGGTGAAATGTTTAGGTATCTATAAAACTCCTAGAGAATGAAAAAGAGCCAGTCAGGAGAGTTTCATCATTTCTGTGTCCATACTTGTAAATATAAGACTTTATGTAGTTTTTAAGATGCATAATGTGGAGTAAGTGGAGGTGGAAATGTGGGCTCAGGGCTGTGGGAGGAGCTGGGCTGTGGTCTGGACTGGGCTGTTGGAACCCAAGAGGAGAT
This sequence comes from Sclerurus mexicanus, assembly GCA_013396755.1. Lineage (NCBI taxonomy): Eukaryota > Metazoa > Chordata > Aves > Passeriformes > Furnariidae > Sclerurus > Sclerurus mexicanus. The sequence goes on along the minus strand of VWZF01003466.1, from coordinate 357,713 downwards.
TCTGCAAGTGGCATCACTCCTGGGATCATGGACAGGGACAGCTTTCCTGCTGCTTTCCTGCAAAGGAAGCATAACTGACAGATTTATAGTGAAATAAGAACGGCAGGAGAGAAGCAACAGCAACAACCAGAGGGGCTGCAGAGGAGGGTCAAGGCAGCTCTGGTGTTTTGAGACATTTTTAAAAGAGAGGGGTAACTAAAGGTTTGAAGTGTTGTGATATTTAACATCTACTCAGTTCAGAGTGCTCAGACGTGCAGGGTCTGGCAGATGTGAGAGTTGCATCACTTGGGGGTGCAGGACAGGCACACCTGTGCTATGTCCCCATGGATGGAGAGGTGCCACCACCTCTCTCCTAGATGGGGACCTCAGTGAGGCTTCTGAAATCTGAGGTATGTGTGCTGACCTGGGCAGTGGGACCAGGGGAGATCCCAGCCAAGCCCTTGGCAGAATTCCAGCTCCAGGGTGGTGCTGGCTCATGCTGGACATGGCTGAGGGAAGATGCTCAGCTACCAGTGGTGCTTTCATTTGCTTTACATTTGTTAGTGAGAGAACTGCTTTGTTTATCCCAAACCAAACCTTCCCCCATGGCCAGTGGAGCTGTCACTGGAAATATCCCCCCTGCCTACCTGAGGAGAAACCTTTGGAGTTCTGCTGGCTCACTGCCATGAATCCAGAGGATTTTTAATGGGAGAGCAAGCCACAGAGTTAATTATGTCATTATCTGAGTGAATAAATAATTCTCCAGGAATGGCATAAAACTCTCATGGTCTGCTGACTGTGTTATTGAAAAGGTTGGATGTATTGCGTAGAAATATTTGTTTGGGCTGTTTTCTGGAGGAAGTTACAGGGGAATCCATTTCAGGTCCTTCCCATGCCCACACCTACCCCTGCATGGGCTCACAGGCCGTCAGCATATTGAGTTTTCTCTGAAAACTCCCATGGGAAGTCCAAGAAGGACTTAAATAAACCAAGAAAAAAAAAAAAAACCCAAACCAACCCCCCAAAGAGCACACAAAAGGCTGTGATGACATCAGGGACCTCCTCCCCCACTTTCATGAGGATCACAAGAGACTCACAGGACTCCATTCCCAAGAAGAATTCCCGTGGCAGATGCAATTGTCATCTGCCAGCAGGACCGTCTGGAACTGATTGGCTCTTCCCTCTAGGATTGTCTTGTCAATTGAGCATTAAAGAACTTCTTTTTCTTTCAATTTTCATCTGCTCAAAAGTATTCTAAAAAGAAGCTCAGGATTTTTTTCCTCTCTAGTAGAATAGTGCTACCAGCAGTTGCTCAGGTTATTTTTAAATTAAACAGAGCAGAGGAATTTTCTAATAAGAAGGGAGGCTCTCAGTCATTATCAGTCTCCCTTAAAGCCCAAAGCAGGCAGCTTCCCCCATCTCTTGCTGTCCTTTTGGAGGCGGCAGGCACAAGTCCATCGTGCCAGGCATAGGGTTCTTCTTTTTATTGTAAATTGTTTGCCTCAAATTTGCAGTGTTCGAGGTGTCTGAAAAGTCCATTTGCCTTAAAAGGTCCATCACAAGTTTAGCTGAGCAGTTACAGTGATTTCTTTCCCTAATGGGTGGATGTGTATTTCCTCCAAAGAAATGCATTAACTGATTTTTTTTTTAAGTTGCTCAGAAATCAGAGAATCATGTTTGGGATGGAAGGGATCTTAAAGCCCATCCAGTGCCACCCCCTGCCATGCCCTCTCCCAACCAGCCCAGGTTGCTCCAAGCCCCATCCAACCTGGCCTTGGGCACTTCCAGGGATCCAAGGGCAGCCACAGCTTCTCTGGGCAACCTGTGCCAGGGCCTCAGCACTCACACAGCCAGGAATTCCTTCGCAATATCCCAGCCCTCTGGCAGTGGGAAGCCATTCCCTGTGTCCTATCCCTCCATCCCTTGTCCCAAGTCCCTCTCCAGCTCTCCTGGAGCCCCTTTAGGCATTGGGAGGGACTTTGAGGTCTCCCTGGAGTCTTCTGTTCTCTAGGCTGAAATTGTCTTGCGCATGGCTGAGTTCCATGGGCTGGCAGCAGGAGCTGTCCTGTGCTCTGTGTGCCAGTTCCCAGGGGCACGCACCACTGCTTGCCTCCCCCGCACCCATCCCTGCACCACGGCTGGGAACTGGAGCCTGGAGACCAGTCGGAGCCTCCCCAGCATCTCCTGCTCCCCCTCGTGTCCCCGGGGATGCTCAGGCGGGTACCGCGAGCGCTGTGTTGTGTCCCCGCTTTGAGCTGCAGCCCCGGGGCTGGGGGAGGCTCCGGTGCCTTCGGGGCAGGGAGCACAACTGGGCTCTGGGGTGCTGCTGCCCGAGGCAGCAGGACCCAGTTCGACCCCCAAAACCAGACTGGAAGGTTGAACTGGTGCCTGCCGACCATGTGACATCTGGGAGCTGAGCATTTACCGGAGAGGCTTGGCCTGGGATTTGTTCTTGAGCGGAGACCTCCACGCACCAGGAGTTCCTGGCAGACCCCAAACCCCTCCTCTCTTCCCAGCAGCGCATCCCAGCTCCGAGACAGCGATCTGGATGCAGGCATTAGTTTTTAGGAGTGTTTTGTGTCCTGTCGAATTCCTAAATGAATGGCCCAGCATCTTCCACCTGCCAGGGTCGTTCTCTCCAGCCCGAGGCTGGTGGCAGAGGGGTGGCTGTGTCCCTAGAGGTGACCCTGCGTCCCTCCCAGCCCCTCTGTGACCGCAGGGAAAGCTCGGGCACAGGGGAGAGGCAAAGCGCAGCATCCAGCGCTGCTCCAGCCCCGGGCCGAGGGGAAGGACTGGGGCTGGAATAAATGGCCTCGGCGAACAGCCGACTGCGAGGGAAAATCGTCCCTGAAATGGGTAATTAGGCGGCAAAGACAAGTGGCTGCAGCGAGGAGGGAGCGGGAGCGCTCCGTCCTGGAAAGGCTCCTGCGGGAGCGGAGCAGAGCCCGTTCCAGCCGAGCGGCTGCCGGAGACGCCGGGGATTCAGCGCCGGGGAAATTAAATCGGAAGGTTTCCAGATGGAATAATTAGTTCTCGGTACATTTTTTTGTAACTTGACACTGATATTCCCACATTTGGTTCCCCAAATGGGTTTGGAGGGAAGTGTGTGATTTGGGCCACTGTCTCCACCGCTGAATCCAGAATAATGGTGATGTTCCTTAAGAGCAGTAATCCGGGAAGGGAAATAATTAGGTAACAAAAGTGCATTAAAGTTACTGCAAAGAGGATAAAGCTCATAAAAATGTAATTGCTCAGCTGATAAAGTGAAGTTTAAAACCTGCAATCGGCTTTGACATAACTCTGTTAATGTGGGGAGGTAAAAACACCTAATTAAGAAGCCAAAAGCTTACATATTTTGTTGGAATAATGTATGAAAAGCAGAGGTAGTTGTGATTTTTTCCCCCTGCTGTGAGAACCAAGTGCCCACGGCTCCCCTGCCTGCCCTGCTCAGCCTGGAGAAAAGGAGGCTCGGGGGGGACCTTGTGGCTCTGCAAGTCCCTGCCAGGAGGGGGGAGCCGGGGTGGGTCGGGCTCTGCTCCCAGGGAACAGGGACAGGAGCAGAGGGAATTTCCTCCTGGAAAGGGTGGTCAAGCCTTGGCAGGGGCTGCCCAGGGAGGGTTGGAGTGCCCAGCCCTGGAGGTGCCCAAGGCAGGACTGGCCGTGGCACTGAGTGCTCTGGGCTGGGGGACAAGGTGGGCATCGGGCACAGGGTGGGCTCCGTGGGCTGGCAGGGCTTTTCCAGCCTCAGGGATCCTGGGATGACATGACCACCCCCCCACGGAGCAGCAGTCACTGTCCGTACAGGAAACAGCAGCTCTGAGACAAGTCAGGGTGTCCTGTGGGAGGGTTTGGGGACCCTCTGCGAGACCCGATGTGATCAGTGACTGTTCCCAGTCCAGTGCAAATCTGATTCCCCCTTTTTGTTGTTCCTGGTGTTTTTGGCATCTCAGAGCTATTCCTATTGTTCCTGTTGTTTCTGAGGTCCCCTGCCAAATGGGAATAAAGCAGATTTTGGGAAGGGCCTTGTGACTACAAGAGAAGCTGTTGGTTTGGTTTGCTGTCTGTCTGGTCAGTTAATGGAGTGTTGCTCCCATGGCTTTCCTGAAAAACAGGTATTTTCTAAACTGGAGATTAAGCAATCAGAAATGTTTGTTTAGGGCTCTAAGAACAGATATAAGGACTCCTTCTTCCAATGTCCGTGCAACCCACCGTGAGTCTGACCCCTCAATCCTGACTGGTCTGCAGCAGGGAGAATTTTTTGTCCCTCCAGGAAGAAAGATAACTTGCTTCAGAGAGTGAAAACCCAAGCTGCTGAGTGTGTGACAGGCTGTTTTGCTGGACTGTGGCAATTTCTGCCTGCCCTGCTGGTGCTGTGGAGTGTGTCGATGTGATCACTGTTCTTTATTGATAAAATAGCCCCCAAAAATGGAATCTTTCTACTTTAAACCCTACTGTGAGTCTTCCCACAAAGCAGCTTCACTGACTATCTATCAAGTATCCCTTTAGAGCAGTAGGTAGATGTGAGGTGGCACCATCTGTTGTTGTTTTGGATTCCAGAGCTGTTTGAATAGCAGGATGTTTGACTAGAGAGATGTTTGGAGCTTCTCGCATAAATATTTTGCTGAAATTCATGAAACAGTTAATTTCCAGCGTAGTTGTTTTGAGTGAGCTCATTGATCTGACTTCACTGAGAACCTGCAATGCTCAAAGTTTCTTCCTGAGGTACCTGGAATGCTTATGAGAGGTGATGCAGAGGACCAGATCTCCAGGTTTTCAGTGATGGCTGAAGATGTAAATCAGGAAAGCATCCCCTGGAAATATAAACATGAAACCCCCCCTACTGATTTCCTGCTGGGCTGTACCAGCTGCAAACCAACATCTCCTCCTTCCCTCCATGCTGCACATGGCTCTGTATTTTGGAGGACTAAGAAGGTGCCAGTCTGACTCAGAATGCCGTGTCTCTGCAATAGGTCTCCTTGGAGATGCACAGATTGCTCCAAACAATCTGTTGACTCTGACAAGTCAAAAGGGAATAAGGAAATTTGTCTCTTTCTGCTTAAGGTCAGCAGGGCCTCAGCTTTTCTGGGCATCCCTTGCCAGTGTCCCACCAGCACTGCTGTGCTGGAGGGAGGTGACCACCTCCCTTGCATCTGTTCCCTGACTGCACAGAGAGCTCCCTTCCCAAATTTCACAGTTTAGGTGAAAATGGTGAAGGACATCACGGACTGTATTTTGTGTATTGAGGGTGGACTTTCTGTCTGGATGCAGAGGGGAGCTGAGTTGCTGCCTCTACAGATGGCTCAGCCCCAGATTTAGCATGGAAACTTTTCTGGAGTCTTTTAAATGAATGCCCAGATCAAAGTGAGCTGTGTGTGCTCTCAGGAGTGCTCTGGCACAAAGGGGAGTCAGAGGTAGACATCTTTATCCCATGTCTCTTTTGTCTTTCCCTTACTGTGGAGTGAAGCTGGGAATAACTCCCAAAAAGGGTTAAATCAGACTGGAGCTGTATTCCAGGGGACTAGTGAAAAAGCAAACCTTACCTGAAATGCCTGTTCTCTTTGTTCTCCAATTCACAAAGAAAATGTTTGCAGCCTCTCAGTCTGGAGCCTGCACACACAAAAGATACCGTTTCTTTTTATATATCTCTTGGTTTGAACATTTTCTCTTTCTTTTCTTAGCTATCTGAAGTGATTTTCCTATACACAAACACTGCAGAGCTTTACCCTGGATCTGTGCATCATTTGTGCTGTTTTTAAAAAAGAAAGGTGTGTTTGACTTCTGAATCCAACAGGATGAGAAGAAATCTGGGACTTGAGTGAATGAATTTAGCTGTCCCAGCAGCCCTGGCAGCAGATGTTGCCCAAAGACGTTGGGACTGCCCAATCCCTGGGAGTGTCCAAGGCCAGGTTGGATGGCTCTTGGAGCAACCTGGTCCAGTGGAAGGTGTCCCTGCCCATGGCAGGGAGTGGAAGGAGATGAGATTTAGGGTCCCTTCCAACCCAAACCAATCTGTAATTCTGTTTGCCTGTGCCCTCTTGTTCCTGCTTTCACCTGACCATGAATGGAAGGGCAGCAATTTATCATGTTCTCCCTTCTTAAACAAGGGTTTGAAGTTTTGGTATCAGTAACTCCACTTTGTATAAAAAATGGTTTGCAAATATTGTATAAGAAATCAGAAAACAAACTGATTGAAATGTAATGGAAAAGAAACTGGTATTTTACTGGGGGGGATTGCTGCTTCATCCTTTTCTCCACCCAGTTTGCCATGGGTCACATCCTGCTAGACAGATTGGGAAGCCTCCTGGGGAGCCAGGTGTCCCAAGGCAATTCCCACCATCCCCAGAACATGAAATAGGGCTCCAGGGCAGGCCAAATTCCTGTATCACACAGGTTTTCCTGCAGTGGTTTTTATGGCACTGAAGCTACTCTTCATTTGCCTCCTATTTCTTTGATATCTCTTAATGGGGTTGAGACAGGGCTCATGGAAATCAATGGAATTTAGCAAAAACCAGACCAGAGATCGGGTATTTCACATGACAAGAATAGAAACAAGAGGTCATTTCATGTCAGGATTCTTAGTTTGATGTGTTTCCCTTGGGGACTCTGCTCAGTGGAGGGTTGATTTGTGATCTGAGAAGCAGTAGAAGCTGCTCCACCATCCACCACACACACCTCCAGCAGCTTGAAAATCCCATGGGATCCTGGCTGGTTTGGGCACCAGGGGTTCATCCGTCTATCCAGCCACAATTTCCAAAAGGGGGAATTTGTCAAAGCTTCCACTGAGCTGTGTAGGAGAATAAAAGGCATCTGGCTGGAATTAAAGACAATCAATTCTCGTGCTCCAGGAGCTGATCGGGAGTGGACACAGAAGCTCATTTCCCTTTGCCACATGATGTTGCACAATTAGGTGCACGGGGGGTTTATTTGATGCATTTCTGAAGTACCTGCTCTTCACCACTGCTGGAAACAAACGACTGAAGCAGCAGATAAGGATTAACCCGAGGGACAGACTATTAGTCTGTGCTGGTGTGAGGAAACAGAACAATCGCCTCGCTGGGTCATTTGTTTGGCCGCGGTTTGACGGCTCTGTCGGGGGAGCAGTGGATGCTCCTGGGACGGGGCTCCTGATTGCTGCCCTGCCGGGAGGGAGGGACGGCGTGGGGATCGGTGCCTCGGTGAACAACCGGCCTGTGCTCACGCTGGATTGCTCACCCAGCAGAGCTCCCAGCCATGGGGCTGAAGATCCCCCCTCCTTGCTCCTTCCCTGGGACTCTGAGCTCGGATCACACCGGGAGGAATTTATTCATCAGGGATTTGCTAGGCGTGTAATCGTGCCTGGATTCTGGTCGGTGCTATCACCCCCAGGCATCTTCAGACGTTCAGATGTCCCTGGCTCCAGATACACCTGCACACAGGGTGTTCTACACGATGCCTCTGGAACATGGCCTGGGATCTGGTCTGTTCGTGTTCACCAACCAAATCAAATCCCTATGGATGGCTGCTGATTTACAGCACCTGTTCTTTGAAATAGTGCACTAACAATAGAAAGCTTGCTTATTACCTGATGCCTGGCATGAAAAACAGTGGCTAAGAATGTCCTCAGGAAGAAAAATCCATAATTTAGATATTAATGAGAGGGATGTCTTGTTTGAGTGCTTAAACCCATTTTTCAGACTTTAGAATGAAGATGATGGGTCTAAACCTTTTATTTCAGGCTAAATTGGCTTTCTGGCTGTCTAAAGTGCTCTTAGCAGTGTTCAAAGGCTAAGGTGGGCACTGGGGGGGAGACTGATGACGTGTCTCAGGTGCCTTGTTCCCCCCCTTGTGTTCAAACCCAACTACTCAAGGACTGCTGCATTTCAGAGGAAACAGTCATTTTTCTGGCTTTTAGTTTTTGCTGTTGACTTTGTCTTTGCATTTGTTTCTCTGCTCAGTTACAATGACCATGATGTGATTTTGAGTTTTACAAACAGCTATGCAGTACAACATTTAGCAGTGATCCTCTGTCCATCTGGCTCTTGTCACTTCATACCTTACTCAAACCAGGATTTCCCTGTGTGTCTCTGTGGGTAATTATGAGCAGTGCATTTCCTTGAGCCCATGTTCAGCCCCAAATCGTAATTTGATTTCAGAACTTCTTCGGTGTTAACTTTACTCAGATTATTCTCTGCCATAGGCGACCGAGTTCCTCTGCAATGATTTTAAGCTGTGAAGCTGAAACACTTGTCTGTTGTGTGATCCCAGGCTCAGCCCGTTTTGCTGTTATTCATTCCTTTAATGTTTGCAGGAGTGGCTGGGAGCTATGATACCGTCAGCAGCTCGCGGGGGTTTGCTCAGCCCCTTCTTTCCCCAGTGTGGGGGAGAAGGCAGGAGAAACAAGCCCACAGGTTGTAAGGAAACGCATGGCTTGTCCTGCTGGGGTGGCTCAGCCTGGGGTTACCTGAGCTGGGCTGGAGAAGGGAGCTGTTCTCGGGCAGCAACATCGATACCGGGCTGCTGTATGCCAGAAAATCCATAGAAGTTCAAACCGGCTTGTGTTGAAAGGGATTTTAAGGATTATCTAGTTCCCACCCCCTGCCATGGGTATGGACACCTTCCACTAGCCCAGGTTCCTCCAAGCCCCCGTCCATCCTGGCCTTGCACAATTCCAAGGATGATGGGGCAGGCACAGCTTCTCTGCCCAACCTGTGCCAGGGTCTCACCTCCCTCATAGGGAAGGATTTCTTCCCAGCATCTAAAATAATTCTACCCTCTTTTAGTTTAATCTCTGTTATTTCCACTGCAGACAGAAGGTTCGCGTTTGAGGGGGCACCCGTGGGATATCTGAGCTGCTGCTGCCTCTGATGCCGCGGCACGTTCCCGGCCTGGGGAAGGTAGAGAGCCTGGGGGGTCGGGGCTTTGGGGCTGCTGGGGGGCGGTCGAGGAGGCTGGGGAGGGGTGGGGCGGTC